>BLKR01010520.1:0-53748 GCA_011170035.1 Teleogryllus occipitalis | reverse complement strand
TCACCGTGCACGCTGAAGTATTAGGGGTCATCGAAGCTCTCGGTCACCTCCTTCGTGATCCTTACGGTGAAGCACTGCGACGGCGAGTCTCCAGCGTCAGTCAAGTCATCCAGTCTCTTCGTCCGCCGTTCGAAAATAGTCCACCGACGTACTCTCCTCCTCCATCTCCAGCTGGTGTGTGCTGATGGCCGAGTTGGATCGCGTCATACAACAATGCATCAACGACGACTGTTCGCTTCTCGGACTCGACGATCGGTCTCTGCAGCTTCTACCCATCGACTTCCTCATACATTGGGCCGCGAAAGACGTGCCTTCTGTCTTCCACCGGCTGTCGAAAGAGATGCAGTGGAACCCATACATTCGTCGACTCCTGCCTTGTCTTCGACACAATGGTAAAGCGCCGAAGTGGAAGTGTTTGCAGTGTAGACGAGAAGAAGTACTGCCATGTTTCGAACACGGGTGCATTGTGAAGTGGAAGTGCATCGAGTGTTGCAAAGAGGACTTTTGAACTTCACTATTCATTAAGGATTTTTTTAAAGAATCTCTTAGGACGTCAATCCAATGAAGCAGGATAAAAGGACTGTTAAATTAGCAGCTCCGTTGATCCGACCTTCGTGCGAAGTCATCACGTGAACGGTGATCTCATGACAATCGCGTTGCAGCGCAATCCTTTTATCCTGATTCTCTTGATTGACGTCGACTCCTGTCTTCGACACAACGGCAAAGCGCCGAAGTGTTTGCAGCGTAGACGAGAAGAAAAAAAAAATCTGCTTTGTTTCGAACACGGAGGATTGTGAAGTGCATCGAGTGTCGCAAAGAGGACTTTTGAGTTTAACTATTCGTTAAGGATTTTTTCTTTTTTAAGAATCTCTTAGAACACGAAGCCGACGTCAATCCGATGAACCAGGATAAAATGATTGAGCTCCTACACGATTGACATGAGATCACCGTTCACGTGATGACTACGCACGAAGGCTGGATCAACGGAGCTGCTAATTTAACAGTCATTTTATCCTGCCGGCAAACATGAATTGTTTTTTCTGTATCGGTTTGATTTCAATAAAAAAAAATTAAATTTGTATTGTTTTTTTATTTATTTCCTAGCCTTCTCCCTTCCCATTATAAAAAATAAATAGGTCTTTTCAAAAAACAATAGTCTATTATAAAAATAAATAGCTCTTTTCAAAAAAAATCTATTATAAAAATAGGTCTTTTCAGAAAAATAATAATACATATTCTATTATAAAAACCAAATATGTCTATTCAAAAAAAAAAAAAAAAAAAAAAGTATTTCAAATTGCGCGCCGCCGCCACCTCCCGCCAACGCTCATAGAGCGCCACAGCCTCCATCCGACGCTCATAGAGCGCGCCACCACAGCCTCCATCCGACGCTCATAGAGCGCGCTGCCAGCTCCGGCGGCGCGGGGGCTCATTAGCGCCGAGCGCTATCGTCAACGGACATCCGCCGCGGCCGGCCCGCGCGCGCGCGCGCGTACTATCAGTACCTCTAACAACACACTTCCACTCCGGATGTCGCCGTAGCTCAGAGCCAGAGCGCTGGGTAACCCCCCCTCTCTCTCGAACAGGAAACGGGGCTCGGCCTGGTTCGAATCCGCCTCGGACGACGCATTTTTGAAACACCACCCCACACACATACTTACACACTTCGCCACCAGAGCGCGCGCACACGCCACCAGAGCGCGCACAAGGTTGGCAGCCTTGGGGGGGGGTGTTGACATCCAACCGGATGTTGACATCCGGTGTTATAATTGGTGGCGCCGGTTGTTGATGTTGACATCCGGTGTTATAATTGGTGGCGCCGGGAGACGGGCCGGTCTGGGAAGTGACTTATCGCAGCTGTGACGTCACTTCCTGGTCCAGGACCCGCATATACTCTACTTAATTGACTTCTATTTTTTCGATACATATAAAGATCCATGCAAATAATATAGGCACACATAATTAGCATGACTACATGTGATACTCAGTATAGTTTATTTTATTCACATGCATAATCCTGACTTAAGTTTTTTGGTAATGTATTAAACTGAAAACCTATCTTAGGCGGAAACTGTATCTGGTTCCGCATGATTTCGCTTTAGACAGGTTTTTCTGTAGGAGCTATCTGTACTTGGTCGCCAACAACGTTCTGAGATACGACCCCAGACATCTCCTTCCAATCGTGTTAGATGTGTCAAAACTCGAAAACCTCCCAAACATTTCGCCCGTCGCCGCAGATCCCAAGCCAAGGCGGAGGCGCCGGGCCCGGGGAATGACAGGATGAGCCTTCCCGAGCGAGTGGGCAGGCGCCCGGGCGGACAACTCGAGAAAAGCGAGAGCGCCACGGCCGCTTGCTCGCCACGCGCCACAGTGCCACAACGAACGGAGCACGAAAAAAAGTCAATGCATTTAACCCTTTTATCGGTCACATGCGTTTTTAACACCTGTTAACATGCAATCCTGCAGGTATGCATGTTTGTTAAGAGCACTTGTAGATTGATTGATTGATTGATTGATTGATTTTTTCGTGTTTTACGGAGCGTCAACTGTTTCGGTAATTAATCCCGTTAGTGTGGTGCATGTTTTTTTCTCGGGAGATGGCGATGATCTTTCCCCGCTGAATGGCGAGATCCGGCGCCGACCTACCGTCGGCTAGTGGAGTTTCCCCCTAACCAGGACTCTCCCACCAGCGGGACACCGCCCCAGCCGGGACAAGCTCTAAGCTCCCGACCGGTCTCCCGGACTACGTGCTAGTGTAGTGCATGTTAGTGTAAGTGCCTAATTTTAGACATTAGTTGTTATGTACGCATGTTAGTTTAGTGAGTTATTTCTCTCAATACCCCTGACTGTGTTACACCAATCCATCTAGTCCATCCATTCATATATACCGATCCATCGAATCTTCCCCCTTCCCCAACACTTCTCTTATCTGGACCTAGGTCAGCAAATCAAATATTCAATAAATGCAAATATTTCACAATACGTTTCTTCGAATCATTACCAAGGCACCCTGGGTTGTACCTAACTCCCAGTTACACAACAAACTCGGTATTACCCCGATCTCCGTCCTTTTGTCCTTCGTATCCTCTCGCTTCTATACTAAAATTCGACAGATTCCCTCAGCCGTACGTTTCAAAATCGAAAAAAAAAAAATTCTCTCCACAATAATCTAAAGCGAAAACTACCGCGACAGTTCTTCGACCATTGCTGACCCTCATGAATTTAATGTGGCTTCCCACATTTAATCCACGAACAATTCTTTATTGAATCTACTTAACGTGCCGATGTACTCAATGAATTCATCTATCATGTTCATGAATCATGTTTCCTACACAGTGTCAATATTATTCAATACACACTCAATGTATCTTTCTCGGCTACTGAGGGCCTTCAGGTCAGGTAGAAATAAATAAATAAATACATAAGTAAATAAGTAAATAAATAAATAAAAAATAAATAAATAAAAAATAAATAAATAAAAAATAAATAAATAAATAAATAAATAAATAAATAAATAAATAAATAAATAAATAAATAAATAAATAAATAAATAAATAAATAAATAAATAAATAAATAAATAAATAAATAAATAAATAAACACAGCAACATTACAAATATTTAAGAATATACATGTAATATTTTGATCCTTTTGGTGAAAATCCCAGAGTTTGATCAAGGAAATTTTAAGTGTATTATTTCCATAACCTAAGTTTCAATTCTTACAGAACAATCAATTAGAATTCTTTTACAATATTCTTACAATATCAGTTGAAGCATTGTTTCTATTTTTCTTTAGAACCAAAACTAGCATCTGTAGGAGATAAATTATGCATTTAACTCACATGATATGCAGAAACATGTATACTTTTTCATTTTCAACACACGACTTTTTTTTCATTTCCAAGTAGCAATAAATAAATTATATTCTACAGTAAAGTATTATATTTAATTTCTAGATTTTTCTGCTTCTTTCTCATTCGGAAGCACTGTGCGAGAGATGGCAAGAGGGTAAGAAGCCGAGAAGCCGACGATCGGCCCGAGGGCGGTGCGGGTAGGAAACGGGAGGTTAGGATGGAGGGAGGGAGGCATAGAGGGGAAAGGAAGGGCGGGGAGAGAAAGGGGAGGGTGAGGAAGGGAGGGGATGGAAAGAAGGGAGGAGTGAGACGGAGGGGAAGAAGGGTAGGTAGAGCGAGAAAGGGAAGGAAGAGAGAGAGAGGCGAAAGAAGGGAAGGGGGCAAGGATGGGAAGGGCAGCGAAGAGAAGGGAGAGGGGAGAGGAAGGGAGGAGTGATAAGGAAGGGGAAAGGAACGGAGGGGGTGAAATGAAGGGGGAGAGAGACGGAGGGGGAGGGGAGGAGGAAGAGGGTAGGTATATCGAGGAAGGGAAGGGGGAAGGAAGGGGAGGGGAAGGGAGGAGTCAAGGGGGAGGGGGAGGAACGGAGGGGATGAAATGAAGGGGAAAAGGGATGGAGAGGGAGGGGAAGAGGAGGAAGGTAGGTAGAGAGAGGAAGGGAAGAGGCAAGGAAGGGGAGAGAAGCGATGGAAAGGGAGAGAGGAAAGGAAGGGAGGAGTGATTGGGGGAGGAACGGAGGGGACGAAATGAAGGGGGGAGGGACGGAGGGGGAGGGGAGGAGGAAGAGGGTAGGTATATCGAGCAAGGGAAGGGGGAAGGAAGGGAAGGGCAGCGAAGGGAAGGGAGTGGGGAGGGGACGGAAGGCAGAAGGGGGTGGAGGCGGCAGCGCTAAGTGCCTGGCGCACGATCGCCGCGCGACCAGGGATAAGCCGCCGACGAGATAATCTGCGAGAGGACTTTCGCCCGCCGGGAAAAGTACCGCTCGCTCCAGTGCACCGGAAACGGCCCGGAGGAAGGACGCTGTCCCACTCAGACGCACACAGCGCGGGGCCAAATGCCACTCGCTTCCTTGTACACACGAATACACACTCAAAGTTATGTTGTTTTTGTTTTACGAATGTTTTTTTATAATATTTTACCATTAACGTATTGACTTAGGGCAACCAGAGGAACGAAAAGTCACTATAGACAGCCGGAATGTGTTCAAGATTAACACTTCACTCCCATTAAATAGAGTTGTATAACTGAGCGGGTATCGTCTCGTTTTACACGTTTCAACACGTCCGTTGTTTGTTTTTTCTACATCTAATGACGTCAATAACTGTATTGATTATTGTAACCCCACATTTATAGTAATCGGTCTACCTGTGTATGGTCGGGCATCCGTTTTTTACTCGTGGTTAGACTCTTCTTTTCTATCAATTGGAGCATGTGGAGTGCCATTCGGTGCCTTTACATCCATACATGGAAACTTGGACTTTTTTACCTGGTCCATCTGGAACATTCCATGAGAACTTTCAAAAAGCGTACTTTCTGATGATTTAAGCTTCTTAAAACGCGTTTTATGAGAACTTAATGGTCCCGATAGTGGCAATAAATAGCTTAATCGATCCTCTTGTCAACACTAATCAATTGGCACTATTTTACTAGCATTATTCTGGAAGCAAGTTAGTGTATTTGGTTCTTTCAAGACACATTTGTCAAACACTGTGCACTGTGACTTTTCATATTGTCTCTGATATAATATGCATCTTTAAGTCTTAATTCATCGAATTGGCGAATTTTAAATCTAATTTTCTAATGAATCATTAAAATTTGAAAAAACTTTTTTATCGAAATCTTAAAAGCGATTTTTATGTACGAGGAGGGATAATCCAGGTGTCTTAATGGATATTTAAAGTATAGTTTTATTGTGATCTATACGGCACAAAGAAAATATATGACGAGAGCTGGTTGTATATATAAGGGGAGAACAGGTGTCAAGGATGAGGTGAGAAAAATCGAAACCCGTTTATTAGGCGACTCTTCCGAGTTTGGCCTGATATGCTGCAGAAACAATGGTTGCTTCTGGGGTATTGCAGCCGGTACGAGATGGCGAAGGCTGCAGGTTCAAGTTGGGCATAAGATATGCATGCTTTTCATTGCCTGTTTCACTATGTGGCATCTGGCTTTATACCTACACTAAGTATTCAATGCGAATATTTACAATCATTTATAATTCAACTCTTATGATCACCTCTTATGTGGAGGGTGAAGTCAAATGATCATCTGATCGGGAAATGAAATTTCATGAAGTGGTGCGCCTCCCCCTGGGCAGGGAAGTAGTAATCAGCTCTCAAAAGCCATTCAGCAACTTCAGTCTATCACTTTGCTATTTGTCATTAGTATTCTTAATTAACATAATTAAAAATGCATGTAGATATTGTGATGATTTGTCACAAGGTGTGTGCAAAAGAACAAATTCTGATAAAATATATAAACATAACGATAGCTATTTGGAGACAGGGGAGAAGCAATTTATCGAACTAATGAAAATACAAGAGAATGGCGGCATAATTAACATAAGAGGAAAATAGGGAATGTAGTGATAAATAAAACAGTGTATGGACATATCAGTAATTTGCGTGAGTGAAGAAGTAAATTATGAAAGTAATTAAGAATCGATAGGCAAAGAGTAAATAAATAACGTGCTAGAAGTACGTTGAGCAAAAATTAAAATATGTGCGGGAAGGGGAGTAACCTGCGTACTCGGAAGAAGGAGAGACGCATTTGTGTACGAACCCGCGCATCGAAGAAGACAGAAGAAGAGCGCGTAAGATACACAAACGGGGCAGATGATGTTATGAATTCACTGATGTAGAGTTCGGATGGTAGAGACGCGTTTAAAATTTGGTAGTGTTATGTAAATTAGCAATGAGTAGGAAAAAGTTATAAGTAGAAAAGAATAACTATAATTGCGTGTGTGAGAGAAGAAGACGTCTTGATCTGGACCGGATTTCAACTAAAATAGAACTTTGAGTGGACGCCGATCGACGTTCAAGAGGGCAAAGGAGCATCAAAGGAAAGTTACTAAAAAGGGGACGTGCTAAATTCTATAAATATATAAATGTTGGGTTTTGGATCAAATTAATGATTTCTAAATTAAGATTTAAAGAAGGGTAATGGCTATTCATCAAGAGTAGGGATTCAGGAAAAGAATAGTAAATAAAAATAATAAGGGTTTAATAGCAAACATTCTTTATGTTTGTCGTACTTATAAAATGATGTGTATGCGTGTGATGTTGGTGTTCACAGCAAAATACAGATTACAATGTTTGTTTAACTTGAAGTAAGATATTGTGATTCCTTGGGAGAAGTAATGAAAATTCCCAATCCCACATGAGAAGGAAATAATAGCATACGTGAATTTGCATAATCGAGCCTCTGTATAGACGGACTATCTAACTCACAAATAAATTAATCATTACGGATCAACCTTCGTGCATCCTTTGGGCTATTGTCGAATTAAATGCATGTAGAAATATTGACTGAAAATTAAGTAGAATAATCAAATAAAAAGGTACCAGGAAAATATCCCCGCCAGAAAATGAAGAAGTGAGCTAATGTACGTAGATTGGTAAAGAGTTAATGGACTATTTATGGGTTGCTGAAATGAAACTAAAACGATTACAAAAGGATGGGCAGCTAAAGACGCTAATGTGAGAGCTTTCTCACCATCTCGATTTGAAGGAACGAGGGGGTCGAGTTGCATCTTAGGCTAAAGTATTTGTTCTCTTCCTTTCAGATTTCATAAACCGAAATTAATCTTCCTAGGTCACTTGTTCTGATAATAATTTATCCCTCTCCAGTAAGAGTACCTTCTATCTGCGATTGTAAAAAATAGTATTATATCTTAAAAAGGAATTTATTTTCGGGACATATGATACACAGTGAATTGCAATTAAATAAATAATGTTTCGGAAGGAATTGAATGAAATATTTCAATAAAATAAGTGCAGGCACTGCAATATAAATAATCTAATGTTTTTGTTTCTTTGGGGTAAACACAAAGCAATTCAATATTTTTACGAGTAGACTAATAAATATTCTACAAGTGCAACTTATATTAACTGCAAATATACTTCGTGATCATTTCATTTACAAAAAGTCTTTAAATAAATTAGTTTAAAAATGTTTTGTTTCATAGTTGATACACATATTTTCCTTCATAGAAATACATTTGTGGAATTTATTTTTCTCGCAAATTTGTTTTTAAGAACTTTTACATTGCCATTTTGAATCCAATTTTTCAAAACCAAATCGATGGACTAAATGAACATTCGATATTGTAATAAAGTAGTGGACCCGGCAATGCCTCGTTATTGCAATATATTATACTTCACATTCTACTGGTCACGTAATTGTTAATCACGTTTTACGCTTCACTGCAAAAATTTTAATAGATGAAAGACATTCCCGCGAGCATGGGTCAGTTCCATGTTGTTGGAACGTGGTTGTCAAGTATCCTATTATTGAAAAATTCTCCCTCAAGTTTGGGCACGCATTCGCTATGTCGCTGTATTGAAAGAAAAAAAAAAATGATTTTCTTGTCCGAGATAATATTTAAGTAATATTTCCGGTATGTATTTCGCAATCGCAGGGGCAGAATATGCAGCAAAGTGTGCTTAATACTTGAGGGTGCGGCGGGTTGCGTAGAGCTTCTGTTCAGGGGCACATCAGCCAAACGCATAAATCATAAAAAAAAACGCCCACATTTTGCTCCTGTCCAGCACATATACACACATTCCCATTGTACTATGCCTAAAACCTTTGCCCAGGTGCAACCAACCAGATGTTGACTAAGTTTTATCGCAATCCAATGAACGATACGGGAACGAACGGAATACGAAGAAACAAACATGGATTTTTATATATTATATTTTGGGATGCAGTGTACTGGGGTTTACACGAAATACTCTGGAACAATTCTTGTTGGAAGAGACACAGTATCAAAAGAAACCCGAAACAGCTTCAGTTTAGTCGACACCGTGTATTCGGTATTCGAAATCATGTAAATTAGTGGATAACAGAGTGCTTGCGCAAGGGGAGACGTAGGAGCAGCTGCTTAATGGCGCTCCGTTTCTCGCAGCCCGTCCCCTGCAGATGCCTTAGGCAACGCGGCCTCCCTCGCATCCTTCACGCATCGACTCAGCGACTAATTCACTGGCGCGGCCGCGTTCCTTTGCACGAGCGCGCGCGGGCGGGTGGGCGGAGCGCCTCGGATTGACCTGCGGGGCAGGTATGCGCGCGGGGGCGGCGCGCGGGGCGCCCGTTTGACAGGCGTGCCGCGCGCCCCTTCCCCTCCCCTCCCATCCCCACCCGCCCCTCCCCGCCCCGCCCCGCCCCGCGCGCGCGCGCCACGAGAAGCGCAATTAAGTGCGAGGAATTCGGGCGGTCCATTGAGGCCCCGGGGCGGCTGTTATTTATGTCAGGGCCCGTGATGTAATAACAACACGCACTATTTCCTCCCCAAGACAAACGACGGCGCCTCGCCTGTCGCTTCTCTTCTCCTCCCCCTTCTCCCTCCCTTCACTTCCTCCCCCTCTCGCGCCACCGTCCCCCCCTCCACCGACCGGCTTCCCTTTCCCGGGCCGCCACCAACTTCCCCGACCAGCGCCAAGGATTAATACAACACTGGCGACGTTTTTCCGGAGAACGGCGCAAAAAGAAGTTCACTCTTCCGAATTTTTTAATTCTCCCTTCCGCCGCGGGAGCGCGCGTCCGTCGCCCGGCCGGTCGCCGGGGAACCCCTGAAGCGTTCGTGGCTGTGGGGTGGGGGTTGTGTTTGGATGAAAAACGATCGCTTTCCGGCGTTGCTCGGGCGTTGTTCTTTCGCGTGCTCGAACTGCTGCTTCTTCCTTTTCTCCTTATTTTGCCGCGCCCGCCCTTTCTTCAATTCTTCGGGACTGCAACTTATTAAGTACGTGACTCCTCGCGATTTTCGTAAAAAGCCGTTCCGTTTCTTTGGCGCCCTCCCTGCCATTGGCAGTTTTATTCTACGTCTCTCTTGAGGTATCTTTGGACGAGGGAAGGGGGGGGGGAGGCCAAGGCGGAATGATAGGTGTACGGGGTGCCATTTTCGTGAATGGTGACAAAATGGAAAAAGGGGGTCGGCGTACTCTTTAAGAGAAGACCGCGGTGCGGGTTCTCGTTCGTTTCCTAGACGTCCCCAGGTGGCTGTATACAACCTGAGGCGGTTTCTCTCGCAACTGCACATCGTGGGGTGAGACTGGGAGGAGACACATTATATGCAATGCTACACATTTGCTTGATGTTAGAGAAATCTAGGGGATGTACATACGCAGTCTTGGATAAGATATGATCTTGTTTGATAAATGATACTAGCACGAGAATGTCCAAACTGCGTCAGTAAAATTTCTACTTAATGGGAGTAGTATGCGTCTTATTGCTTTATCTTCTGACACAATATTATAATAGAAATTTATGTATATAAACTTACTTTTTAATGTACTATTTATTCATTTGAGTTATTAGTTGAAACTCCGTAAACTTGTTATCGATCTAAATGACCAGAGACATTTTGAGGCTCTCATCAAGCCAGCGTCTATTTGCAAATAATATAAAAGTATTTGGAGGTATTTGAAACAAATATAGCAAATAAAATTCTACGATACAAACTTCTTTGATTTTAAAAATATATCTATTTGTTCTAAATAATAACTAACATGATGATAAAATGTCTTCATAATTATTTTCAACTAAAGAAATTATAAATATTTCATTAGAGATACATCTACTAAACAATAGTGCCGAGAGGAACTTCTTTTACTATTTGACAATTGATATTCAACGTCTATTTAAAATGACACACAATTTAACATGAAATTGATCTATTGCTTTATGCTCAACATAGTACGTCATATCCAGAACTCATTCAATTTTTTTAAAAATAATTGACACAACTTTCAATTGAAACAATCGAGTACAGTATGGAAGTTTTTTGTATGAACTCATTCCCTTGCCTTTAAAAATATGAGTAAAAACAGTACGAGCGATATTAGTTTTGAAATTTTGTGAGAATGTTTTGATATTCAACATTCTGATGAAAATTTCAAAAGTATTCAATAAATTTTGTAAATATATATAATACGAATATTATAGAAATATAAGGGATCTAATTTTATATAAGATACTTTAATTTTTGTATTTTGTCCGTCTTTTCTCGAACTAATGACAGTTGTTCAATTTCATATTATTTTTCTACCTGTTATAATAATTTTATTTTCCTTTAAAACGCCATATTTCATGACGTTTCCTTTATTTTTGCTGGCAAATGACATTCCTTTTTCATCGTTTCAAGACTTTAATGTTTTGATAGCTTGTCCTATTTGTTTTTTTCGGCTGAAGCATATTTTGTTTAGGCTTCTGCCCTTGCACTTTTTCACCTTAAGGAGTGTATACAAATACATTTAAATCATTGCAAACGATGGCATGAATCACCGAAACTCCGCCAGTGTTGTGGTTGTATAGTGAGTCATTTGCACCACCAATGACAATTTTAATTGTCATGCAATTCTGAAAAAAAGGATAACCTATTAACCTTAAGGACCACTTATCCCGGGTCACCGCTTCTTAATATCCAAGATTCGAATACGTACAATGTGCCGTAAAATATGTAAAATAACGGCAATCACGGACGTTTGGTGTAAATTCAAATAATAAGGGATAGATATTTCAGAAAACTAACAGCAAATACTGGAAGTTCATGTGTAATTCAAATACTGCACTGAACTCCACTTACAACATAGATAAGATGTTTTCGTAAGAAAAGAACTGCTACTCTCCGATTATTTCTGCCGAACAAATTCAGAGGCACAGGAAACGAGATTTTTTTTCATTTAACTGTAAAAATAAGAAGTAAGTAAAGATATAATATTTAATTACTTTGATGTGCATTTTATGCTCGTGAATAGTAACGGGAAGAAGGTGAGGATATTAATTAAGGATCTTCAACGTTTTCTTTATGATCACCATAGTCTCTACTATCACTATTATCATAATATTCACCTTCTTCTTTATCCTTCTGACTACTAATTGGAGCAGGCAAGCCCAGCTAATGAATGAGTGCATGGCTAGTGAATAATTTTGGTTTACTGTTTGCTTCAGATTTGTTATCAAATCTGTCTTTGATTTGACTTATTGAAGTAATGGTCACCCTCCAATCTTCGATTAATTGATTAGTTGATTAGTGATTCAGAGCGCGTGAAATGCTATGGTTAGTAGACCCGTAAGTATAGTGCATGTGTTTTCCTCGTGAAGTAGCGGTGATCTTCCCCGGATGGAAGGTGAGAATCGGCGCCAACCTACCGTCAGATGGGGGTTTTCCTCAACCAGGTATCTCCCACCAGCGGGGCACCGCACCAGCCGTAACAAGCAGTAAGCTTCTAACCGGTCTCCCGGCAGGTATGGTAGTGTAGTGCATGTAAGTGACAGTGTGTGTAAGTATAGGACAAACACGAGGGAGGAAAGATCGCGCGTTCCATGACCCATTTGTTAGGGTACTGTTTCGGCATTCGCATGGTAGTGATCGAAGATATCACGGAAAACTACCGATCAGAAAAGCCGGCCGCTAGAACTCTCCACACAGCGGGCGAATTCGTCCTAGCTAGTGCCGCAAATCCTGCCACTCTCGGGACTTGAACCTAGGACATCCCGCACTGCAGTGACATCAGTTGATTCCCTGAGCCACCCCTCCCGGTTCCAATCTTCGAATTCTCCCAAGTCGGAGCCTGACCCTGCTTTTTAATCAGACGCAGCGTGACCCGTTCGGAGGCGGAAATTCGCTTGGAGATTGAGCACGCGACGGAGCTAGCGTATGGGGGCGGAGACACCAAACGGCCGCTCCGGGAAGAAACGCGGGTTGCGTCCGTCATCCCGGACGCGGCCTCCTGTGTCCCCACGGCCTCCCCCGCACACAGCCCCCTCCACCACTCCGTCCCCGGGAGGGGGCGGGGCAGGTGCGCGCGCGGTAATTGAATTCCGCCACACGTCGCTCGTTCCTTAGGCGCGATAACGCAGCGGCGCGGAGCGGTGCGTCGGCGAGGCGGGGACGGAAGAAGCGGCGATGGAGGCGGTGGAGGTGTAAGGTTTATTGGAAGTAGAAACGGCAGAGGGTGTGGGATGATGGCGACGGTGAAGGAGTTGATAAAGGCTGGTACAGTGGAGGTGGCAGTGGGAATGGTAAGGTAGAAGCGACGAAGTAAGGGTGATGGCGGTGGCGGATACATTACGATACGAAGGAAAGGCGGTACGGATGTGGGAGAAGGAGGAAGCGAAGGAGAAAGAGAAGGATCAGGAGAAGTACGATAAGGAAAAAGAATAAATAGGAGAAGGAGAAGTAAGAGGAAGAGGAGGAGATAGAGAAGAAATAGGTGAAGGAGAAAGAGGAGAAGTAAGAGCCGAGAGGAAGAGGAGAAATAGGGAAGGTGAAGAAGATAACACCTTGATTAAAAGAGATGAAGAGGTGGTGAGTTGATGAAGTGGATAGGGAATAGAAATTGGCTGATATGGTGAGGACGACGTTGATCGTGGCGACAGTATAAGCAACAAGATGACGGTGAAGGTGGTGACGAAGGTGTATATGATGTGAAAGGTTGTGGTAAGGGCTTCGTAGTAGAGATAAACTTTGTGGCGATGTCTCAGGCGTAAACAACAGAGGCGATGCTCGAGGTTACGGTGTCAGATATTGAAGTGACCTCTTAGGGAGACGGGACATGAGGTAGAGGTAATGACAACTGCAAATCAAAGACGGTCAGAGAGGATAATGTGGCACAGATATAAGAGTATTTTCGGATTGATTGATTTATTGATTTTTTTCGTATGTCCGGGCACGTCAACTGCTTTGGACATTAGTCCCGATAGTGTAGTATATGTTTATTTCTCGGGAGATGGCGGTGATCTTCCCCGCTGGATGGCGAGATCCGGCGCCGACCTACCGTCGGCTAGTGGGGTTTCCCCCTAACCAGGACTCTCCCACCAGCAGGGCACCGACCCAGCCGGAACAAGCTCTAAGCTCCTGACCGGTATCCCGGAAAATGTGGTAGTGTAGTGCATGTTAGTGTAAATGTGTGTGTAAGGGGAGAGGATAGGACAAGGAAGAGGAAGGAAAGATCACGCGCGGTCCGTGGCCCGTTTGGTAAGGTACTGCTCCGGCATTTCCCTGGTGTTGATCGGAGAAACCCCGTAAAACTACCGATCAGAGCAACCGACCGCTAGAAGTTTCCTCCAGACAGCGACTGAATTCGACCTAGCTGAAAAGCTAAAATCCTGCCACCGTCAGGACTCGAACCTAGAACCTCCCGGTCAGAGGCACTGCAGTGACATCAGTTGTTACACTGAGCTAGCGCTCCCGGTTTGACGCACCCGGAATCCCTAACAATCAATCAATCAATCAATGAACTATATGAACTGAACTGTAACATTACAACGTAGAAAATTGGTGGCAGCGGCGGATCGCCGTTCCACGTGGAGCGGTGGGAGCGGGACGGGGAGAGGTGGGTCGGCGTGACGGAACAAGGCCCGGGCGGGGGGGAATAGCGTATGGCAGCACGGGCATCTTGGGCGGCTGCTGCTTCGAGACCGGCGGGCACGGGGGCGGAGGTGAGTGGGGAGGGGGAAGAGGGGGCGGAGGCGTGAGCGGAGGCGTGGGCGGAGGCGTGGGCGGAGGCGTGGGCGGAGGCGTGGGCGGAGGCGTGGGCGGAGGCGTGGGCGGAGGCGTGGGCGGGAGGCGTGGGCGGAGGCGTGGGCGGAGGCGTGGGCGGAGGCGTGGGCGGAGGCGTGGGCGGAGGCGTGGGCGGAGGCGGGGCGGAGGCGTGGGCGGAGGCGTGGGCGGAGGCGTGGGGCGGAGGCTGGTTGGAGGAGCGGGCGGAGGCGTGGGCGGAGGCTGGTTGGAGGAGCGGGCGGAGGCGTGGGCGGAGGCGTGGGCGGAGGCGTAGGCAGAGGCGGGGGATGCGGTGGGGGAGGATGCGGGGGGGGATGCGGGAGCGGCTGCGGAGTCGGAAGCGGGGACGGATGCGGGGGCGGATGCGGGGCGCTTGCGGGGAGGATACGGGGGCGGATGCGGGGGTGGATGCGGGGGGCGGATGCGCGGACGGGTGTGGGGTCGGATTTGGGTGCGGATTCAGAGGCGGGAGCGGAGACGGGGTTGGAGGCAATGGGCGGTGGTGGTGCGGGGGAGGGCGGAGGGGGGTGCGGATGCGGGGCGTATGCGGGGGCGGAGCGGGGCGGGGGCAGGCGCGACACGATGACGCAGAGCCTGCGACGCGCCGAGGCGCTGCGGGCCGCGTCGACCGGGGCGCGCGGGCGACATGGGCAGCGCGTATTTCAACATTAGCCGCTCCTTCCGCGCGGCGCCCTACTCCGCAGCAGCAAGGCCTCGCCCGCCAGCTGAGCCAGCCCGCCTGGACCTGCCTCGCGCCTCCCTGCCAGACGCGCCCTTTCTCCCCCAATTCTTCGTCCTAAGCATGCATGCTCGCTCCGTCAAGTATTCTTCATTCGAGTTTCCCATTCATAGTGCTAAACGTGTCTAGTTACTTTAGAAAAGTTATTAATTCTAGATATTGTTGTCTCGTAAACAATGGATATAATTTTTAAAGCTAGACGTTTTACTTAAATGCTTAGTAGTTAGTTCTTTATTATTGTTTCATATTTTCAGGTATTTAAATTGTGAAATCATTTAATCATCCTGTTTCAACATCATTTTTAATATTAATATACATAAAATAGTTATATGTCCTTTGTTCATGTGACATAAATGTCTAGTAGAAATCTCTGGTTAATTGTATTGTGATGTGGTATAGATAACCAATGGGTCTCTCTACGATTGTTTGTTAACAAAAAATATTTAAATTATTATTGATTTATTTTTCAGTATCTCACTGCAAACATTATTGACAGTGTTTAAAATTGCGAATAACCATTTGAACAGAACAGGTGAATGATTATGTATGAACGAGATATCTGAAATGCCCTTCCTCTGTATTTACAAAGGAATCTATCAAAGACATATTGTCGATGTCAATATTTCCTAGATGTTTGACTACAGAATGCATATAGTATCGATCATCTAACTTCTGAAGAATTTTCACTTAGACAAATGTTTTCCCTTATTTCTGCGTCAATTCGACGCAGACAAATATTTTCAAACTTTATGGTATTTTTTAGTGTTAGCACACAGATACAAAAATACAGAGATAAATGAAAAAGGAAAACATTTCGACAGGTAAAGGAATAACAGTTCATGAAGTATTATTGTGCAGTACAAAAAAGCTATGATTCTGATAGCATGAATATTTGTATTTGAGCTCAATTCCAATCTTAGACGATCCATTTATTGATAATAAATAATCATCCAACCGCCCTACATTTTATTGACTTTTGTATGCACAGAGACTATTCTCGACACTAGCATACGACATCTCGACATTTCATTTTATAACGGTTTAACATATAGTAAATAAAATTTTAGCCATTAGAATTTAAATTTTTCGCCATTAGAATCTCCGCAACCTTGTCAAGTTCTTTGTGATTGTGCAGGAGAATTTAGAAAACTCAAATACAAAAAATACAAATTGAGGTTAAAAAATCAGTATGTACAATTAATTTTAAACAACAAAATAATTTTAATATCATCGCATAACGGTTATAACACAGTCAGGGTCTACTTGGACAGGGAGAGGTGGCTCAGTGTATCTGATGTTACTGCAATGCTTCTGACCGGAAGGTCCTAGGTTCGAGTCTGGAGGAGAATTCTATAGGCCGGCTGCTCCGATCGGTAGTTTTCCGTGGTTTCTCCGATCAACACCAGGCGAATGCCGGAGCAGTACCCTACCAAACGGGCCACGGACCGCGCGCGATCTGTCCTTCCTCTTCCTTGTCCTATCCTCTCCCCTTACACACACACTTACACTAACATGCACTACACTACTACATATTCCGGGAGACCGGTCCGGAGTTTAGAGCTTGTCCCGGCTGGGGCGGTGCCCCGCTGCTGGGAGAACCTTTTGGAAGAAAACACATTAGCTCACGGTAGGTCGGCGCCGAATTTCACCATACAGCTGGGGAAGATAACAGCCACCTCCCGACGAAAACAACATGCGCTACACTTATGGGACTAATGACCTCAGAGTTGACGTGCCTAGAATCACTACCAACCAACCAACGGAATACTGTTTTTTTCTCTCATCTTGATGATAGATTATGTTATGCCGGGACTATCACCTGAAGTACGACGCAACATGGCAACCGAAAAGTCGGTAAACGTGCGTAAGATGCGATATTTCCCGGGCAGCTCAACAACTATTGATTTCCTTGGAGGAAGCATACTTTCATTCTTTATGACAGTAGCTTTAGTTAAAATAAATGTTTCTTCTCTCCAATAAAATTTGCGTTTTTAAACTTACATATATCCTTTTTAAAGAAAGCTGACTTTATATGCCTTCCGGTACCTACGTCTTTCTCTCAACTCTCCACTCTGAAGCAAGGATATTAGCTGGGGAGAGAACGTTGTGCTGATGGGCGTAGGGGTACAAGAGCATGGACGTAGGAGAAGATGGATCGAAGGAACGCGAAGGAAAAGATTTGAGAAGCAGGGGAAGAGGGTAGAAATGGAGGGAGAGAAAGAAAGGGGATGAAAATGGTGAGGAGAGAAATGGAGGAGAGGGAAAGTGAGATTGTGAGGGGGAGCTGAAGATGATGGGGCAAGGAGAGAAGATGAGGGGAGGTGAAGAGCGAGTAGAGAGAGAGAGAGAAAGAGAGAGAGCGAAAGGGAGATGTGAGGAGAGGAGAAAAAGGAAGGGGAGAGAGGAAAGGCTAAGGGGAAGTAGGGAGGGAGAAGGGGAGAGATGGAGGGGGAGTGAAAGGGGAAGGAGGGAGAAAGGCGAAGGTACGAAATGGTCGAGGAAGGAGATACAGAGAGGGAGGGAGATCATCAGAGGGTGTGGAGCGAGGGGGGAGGATGAGAGAGAGCAGGCACAGAAGCGATGGGATGAGGGAGCCAGCGGGTGAGGAGGGGAGGAAGCGTGGGGTTGAGGGGGCGGGGCGGGGCGCAGAGGGCGGCGGCGGCTGATGTACGGCGGCTGGGCCGATCCCAGCGGCCCCTCGCGGCATACCAACGGCGTGGGCGCAGACTCAGCTGCAGCGCGTCGCCCCGCCGCCGCCCTTTGTTTTGCGTCGCCCCCGCCCCTCGCGTCCTACAACGCTTCCCTCGCCGCGTGCAGGCGGTTAATGTTTCACGCACTCCGATGCCACCCGCCTGCCGTCCCGCCCGCCTCGCTACTCCCCGCCACGCAACGCACCTGCCCGCCTCGCAACGCTACTCCCCGTTTCGCAACCCCACTCCTCGTCTCGTAACGCAACTCCCCGCCTTGCATCGCAGCTCCGCGTCACGCAACGCAACTCCCCGACACGCAACGCAACTCCCCGCCTCGCCGCGCAACTCTCCGCCTCGCAACGCAGCTCCGCGTCATGTAATGCAACATGCCGTCACGCAACGCAACTCCCCGCTTCGCAACGCAACTCCACACCTCGTAACACATCTTCCCGCCTCGCATCGCTACTCCCGCCTCGCAACCTAACTCTCAGCCTCGTAACTCAACTTCCTGTCACGCAACGCAACTCCCCGCCTCGCCGCGCAACACCCCGCCTCACAACGCAGCTCCGCGTCATGCAATGCAACATGCCGTCACGCAACGCAACTCCCCGCTTCGTAACGCAACTCCTCACCTCGCAACACATCTTCCCGACTCGCATCGCTACTCCCCGCCTCGTAATGCAACTTCCCGTTACGCAACGCAACTCCTCGCCTCGCAACGCAGCTCCGCGTCATGCAACGCAACATCCCGTCACGCAACGCAACACTCCGCTTCGAAACGCAACTCCACACCTCGCAACGTATCTTCCCGCCTCGCAACGCTAATCCCCGCCTCGCAACCCAACTTCCCGCCTCGTAACGCAACTTCCCGATATTTAACGCAACTCCTCGCCTTGCAACGCAACTCTCCGCCTAGCAACGTAACTCACTGATTTGCAACGCAACGTCCCGCCTTCCAATGGAACTCATAGCCTTGCATTTCAACTCCGCGCCTCGCAACGCAACTCCCCGCCTCGCAACGCAACTACCCGCCTCGTAACGCAACTCACCGCCTCGCAACGCAACTCACCGTCACGCAACGCAACTCACCGTCACGCAACAACTCCCCGCCTCGCCAAACAAATCCCCACCTAACTCCCCACTTTGCAACGCAGCTCCACGTCATGCAACGCAACATCCCGCCACGCAAAGCAATTCCCCGCTTCGCAACGCAACTCCCCGCCTCGACCCATTCACGCTTCTCGTCACCATGGCTACAAATCTGGGAAACCAATCCCTCGCATTGCGTTATTCAACCATTCTTCGCAAGGTTCTGATTGCTATCAGGTGCTCAAGATAGTAGAAGCACGCATTGTCGAATGTCATCCAACATGGATGCCATAACGAGCCACTCTGCCGACTTTTTTTTACTCTTCCCTTACTCGCCCACTTACCATCCCCGCACTATTTTAGTCATCTTACTTGACTATTCTAGCCATTCCAGAGCGTAATGCCTCATCCCTCGTATCGTTTTGACATCTCTGTGAACTTCGGATTCTCATTACACATTCTCATTACTACATCAAATTTTCCGAAGAGCGAATTTTCCAGAGAGAGATTGCAGAAGCGAGAAGGACAAATTCTAATGGAATCCAACATTGATGCTGCGCCTCCGTCCCGCCCCGCCCGCCACCGCCCTGCCCTGCCCTGCCCTGCCCTGCCCCGCCCCGCCTCCCCCCCCAGGAATATCATGAGACCCTCACTTTTGCTTCCATATCCAGAGTCAGTATTAAAATTCCTCATGTTAGACCATGCTCCAGAAACAATGGACTACCACGCCTAATTGCAACCAGCATAGATGTCGCTCCGTTTCGTAAACCAGAAGGATTTTCTCATTGTCTAATCAAACCATTTCTCTGAATGTCAATATAAATGAGGGCCAGCAATATGTAACGATCAAAAACTGATTTTGAAAGGTTCATTTGTGGCATCAAGAAATTTTATGGTATTTTACATAAAACTGAAATATTTAATAATTTAAATCTTCTCACGAATAATATCGAATTAGCCAGTTGTTTACTGGGAAATCTCCTTTTGTGCAAATTTTATTTTACGTTACCGTTGTCTAAATCTTAAAATTTGACTTCTAATACACGCCATCGTTTGTACAGAGATTTTAATATTTTATCCATCATGCCTTAGGATGAATTTTACCTATGTACCATTTTTACCATTTTACCTATGTTATCAACCAATTTGTAAAATTTCTAAATTTTATTGGCATAATACAAAAAAATGTATAAATTGATTAATGTATTTAAGTGAATTATCACACGTGTAAAATATATTCATACAGATTGTTTCCGCTGTACACAAACCCCGAGCCTCCAGTATGGATTGAAAATATTCAATACATTTTTCAAATGAATATACCATAAAAATTCTAGTTTATACGAAGCGCAGTCAGAAAATGTCACCAAATTTCATGAATAAAAGAACAATTTCACTAGAAAAATTATTGCATCATATGATGCATATGTTGCACTACTTTTCTAGATAATCACCAGTAACAAAGATACAGTTGTCACATCGTAGAATAAGTATTTGTATCGCGGTGTCTTATCCACGTTTTGATTTTTTCTTAGCAATTTAATACATCGGTAAATGATATGTAAGATATGAAATATCCTATTTCTCTAATGTTTCACATGATTATTTTAAAGGACGAAAATAATATTTGGAAGTGAATCATTGAAGGTAATTAGTTCCAAAATCTCACACCTCATCTCCGTGCTACTATTTACATTTAGATACTTTATAATATGAATGTATCTAGATGAATATATTCATACGATTTATAACAATTCAATTTTGCCATTTGAAAGCTTAGATATCCGTTGAAATACCTTCCAAATTATAATTGTTTGTTTAATTGCTATCTAGCGTCGAAACAGATGAGATTAATCATCCTAAGGCAATCATAATTGTCATTTTGCTATCTGAGCTCGTAGACTTCCATTTGTGTCGTCTATGTACGAAACATGGTCGCAGTATGAAGCTAGTAGCGGCAACGTGAATTGACCGATGAATTTCTCATACGTATTTGTGTCCTTTAAATTTTTCATAGCGCTCCAGTTCATGGTATGTCTCTTCCTGGTATGCTGAGAGCAAGGAGCAAATGACCTTTGCACAAGGAAGCAAAAAATTGGCGAGTCATGATCTAGAATCACAAGAGACTTCAGTAAGTTCACAAGTGTAGGGATGACAAGTCAAGGTCCATCCTCAACAGAAGCTTCATTGGAAATGAATCAAAAGGTGGGCTTATCCCCCATGTGGTAAACTGCATCATTTGTGCATCGGGTACACCATTGGCAGCCCTCCGGCAGAGGAAGCTCAAGACGCACTTCAATTGATCCATTATAAATAACTTTAAAAAGCTGCATATACACGAATGTCAGGGTAACACCCGAAATAGATTGAACCATCTTTGTTAAGAATGTATAAAATTCCACAACTTGCCAATACGCCTGGTTTAAATGCCCCAGTAAATGTTTAATCTCAGTCGGCCTGCAACATTCAAAACAACAGTATTTGAAGACCTGAAAACCGGGCGGAGCTTGCAAAGCGACTGGCAGGAAAGATGTTCGCGACAAGGAGTTTAGAATTCACACGACGAGATACAGAAAGTACAAAGGTAAGTCAAATTGAAACGTTAAAAAATATTGAGACCTGGATGGTGCAAAATTGAGACTTCTAGTCTCTGCACCTAAAACATTGCCAAAACAGGCGACTTCACAATAACCACATCTGAAAATCACGTATCTGCAAAACCATAAATTGTATACTGTAAATTGTAAATCAAATACTGTAAATTGTAAATCAATACTGTACAATTTGTTCATTAATGTACATACGTGATTGCACATCTCCAAATTGCATATCGGTAAATCGCATATTAGATTGATTGATTTTTTCGCGTTTCCGGGCGCGTGAACTGATTTGGTCATTAGTCCCGTAAGTGTAATGCATCTTTTCTCGGGAGTTGGCGGTGATCTTCTCCCGCTGAATGGCGAGATCCGGCGCTGACATACCGTCGGCTAGTGGGGTTTTCTCCTCACCAGGACTCTCCCACAAGCGGGGCACCACCCCAGCCGTGACAAGCTCTAAGCTCCCGACCTGTCTCCCAGAATATGTCGTAGTGTAGTGCATGTTAGTGTGTGTGTAAAGGGAGAGGATAGGAAAAGGAAGAGGCAGGAAAGATCGCGCGCGGTCCGTGGACCGTTTGTTAGGGTACTGCTCCGGCATTCGCCTAGTGTTCATCGGAGAAACCACGGAAAACTACCGATCAGAGCAGCCGGCCGCTAGAATTCTCCTCCAGACAGCGACTGAATTCGACATAGCTGAAAAGCTAGTGTCGAAAATCCTGCCGCTGTAAGGACTCGAACCTAGGACCTTCCCGGTCAGGAGGCGCTGCAGTGACATCAGTTGATGCACTGAGTGGCCGCTCCCGGATCGCACATCTGCACATCGCACATCTGCACATCGCACATCTGCACATCGTACATCTGCAAATGCATATTTGCAAATATCGAATCCGCAAATCATAAAATGTAGATCCTAATATACAATCCCCCCGAGTAGGCGTTGTCGGCCCAGCCAGCACACCTGCAGCCCTGGCCCAGGGAGTGGGCAGGCGCGCGCCGAGCGGGGTCCGCAGAGCGAGCTGCGCGGCAGCGGCCTAAGCGCCGTGGGCCGTGGAAAGGAGCTTAAGCCCTGCATGACGCGACGCGACAAGTCCGTGGAGCGTTGGCGCCCGCCCCGGGCGCGCGACACGCCCCGCGCCGATTGTATCGACAGCGGCGCACTGGCGCGCGTCACGGCCCAACGCGGCCCGGCACAGCTGCACCGCCCCCGCGCGCCGCACACAGTGGCCCACACCGGCAACGCGTACGCCTTGGGGGTGGGAGGCGGTCACTCGAATGCTGGATTCCTCCACTCTTTATTGGGATTCGTCCGTTAAAAACAAAACGTTTTAAGTCGCGTTAACAGGAATGTTAAACTCCTCCACTCCTTATTGGGATTCGTCCGTTAACAAACAAAACGTTTAAAGTCGCGTTAACACGAATGTTAAAATCCTCCACTCCTTATTTGGATTCGACGGTTAAGAAACAACACGTTTAAAGTCGCGTTAATTCGAATGCTGGATTCCTCCACTCTTTATTGGGATTCGTCCGTTAAAAAACAAAACGTTTCAAGACGCGTTAACTCGAATGCTGAATTCTTCTACACTTAATTGGAATTCAACGGTTATAAAACGAAACATTTAAAGTCGCTAACTCGAATGCTGGATTTCTCCACTCATTATTGGGATTCGGCGGTTAAAAAACAAAACATTTTAAGTCGCGTTAATTCGAATGCTGAATTCCTCCACTCTTTATTGGAATTTGACGATTAATAAACAAAACTTTTAAAGTTGCGTTAACTTGAATGTTAAATTCCTCTACTGTTTATTGGAATTCGACGGTTAAAACAAAATGCTCGCGTTATCTCGAATGCCGGATTACGCCGCTCTTTATTCAGATTCGTCGGGGATAAAACACAACGTTTCAAGTCGCGTTAACTACGTTGTCATAAGTAGAGGGCGGTTTTGATAACAAAACATCACCAAAAATAGTCAATACAATGTTCTTATTACGTTTTACAATGCCCTAAAAGCAAAGAAAAATGACGCAAAAATGTGATCAAAACCAGTTTAGATGAACAACTCAATGTGTTTGACGAAACCACGATTTAAAACCATGCATTTTTAAAATGTCGCACGCTTGACTACTTTTTATTAAGTTATCGAAATGATAGCAGTCAAAATCAGTTGTAATCACAATGCTATTTTAACTAATTCAATTTCGTTCCTACTATCAACGCCTTCCGGCTTCTCATGGGATGGATGAGATGGCTTAATGTTCATAACATAATGAATGACCAAAGTGTAATAATGAAAAATGGATGGGTGTCAGGTTGTCCTTCAATATTTCTACTACAAATATTTCGTTGACGATAAAAAATTGTGATTGTAGAAGAAAGCAATCTGACGGTTTTGTAGGTCATTTTAATTATTTTAATTAGCAATACAGTTTGCATTATTATCTCAAGTTAACTGTTATACAATTTACTGAGAATAGGAAACCCGTTCACTGTTTCTAAGTTACCTTGAATATATTTAATTTAAGATGAACGTGTTTTATTATTTAAATATTTTAAATTATTGCATATTTAAGGTTTTGAGTTGACATTTGTTCCGGACTTGTTGTACCTCGTAATTATGAAAGTGAGTTAAAAACACAAGTTAATTATTTAATTATCAGACCCATTATTTAATTATCAGATAATGTATTTACTTGAAATGATGAAGTTTAGGTCGCAACTGTATCCTTGATTCTCTCCACACAGTACAAACTCAAACATTTCTGCAGAACAAACTTCAAAAATTTGTTCAAGAAAATATCATAATTTTCATTTGTTCAAGTTCTACACGAGTCTCCAAAAATTTGTCCTTTACAAAATTAAGTTATGTCCTTTACAAATTGTCAAAAATCAAATTTGTCCTTTACAAAATTAAGTTATCCAAGAATCGTTCACGTGTATTATAGTCGGGTATTTCGTTCACGTGTATTACGGTCGGGTACAGTCGGGATTCTCCTGTTGGTACATTGATTTGCTTTAAAACAGATGTTGCAGACTTTAAGTACGAATCATCAAGAACCTGGCACCTAGAATTCAGTGATGTTCCTTCTTCTACTGTATTTCCACTCCTAAAAGACCTTTCCAACTTTCCGCAGATCTGGGAAGCCTTCAACGCTCCCTAAGAAAACATTAAAAACTCGTTTTCCTTTCTGTGTCACTAAGACACCGGGCGCCTCCTGCGAGATCTCCTCTCCGCGGGGAGCAGCCCTTCCACTTGTTACGTCGCCGGGACGTTTGGGCGGACACGCGGTAACAGTTTCGGGAGCTCCGCCGTAAAAATCAGAGCCCTATAAATCGGATACGAGGGATTCCGTCTTGCGGGCCGAAGCGTAATCCGCGGACCCATCGCTCCAGAGGGCGCTGGCGCGGGGGTGGGGAGGGGCCGGAGGCGCGGGTGGAGGGTGAGATGGCGGCGGCGGGGGCGGGGGCGGGGGCGGGGGCGGGGCGGGGGCGGGGCCGGAGGCGCGGGCGGAGGGTGAGATGGCGGGGGCGAGGCGGAGCGGGGCCGGTGGCGCGGGCGGGGGGTGGGATGGCGGGGGCGGGGGCGAACTCTCTCTCTCTCCGCTGAATTAGTGGCGGCGGAGGACGTTAAGGGGCGTCCGTATCGGAGGAGCGATCGGCGCAGTCGGCGGGGGCGGCGGCGCGGGGCGAGGGTGGGGGTGGGAGATCGTGACCTGGCGAGAAGAAGCGCCCCGGGGCACGCGGGCGGAAATGGCCGGTAAAGCGCGGCGGCGAGCGCGCTTCGGCCCCGCCCCCCTGCTCGCCCTTCGGCGGCCGGCGCCTCCGCTCCCGTGCCGTTTGCTCTCGAGAAGGTCACGTCCTCCCCCGAGGCGGCGGGGCGGAGGGGGACGGGTGCACGCCGTGCGGGGCGACGGCCGGCGTCGTGCGAGCTCGCGGGCGAGGTGGCGTGGGAGTGGGGACGGAGGGAGCGTCTGGGATGGCGGAGCTGGCCGGTGTTGGAGGGAAAAGGCGGCGGTGGTGGCCGACACTGTGCAGACCTGCGGGGTGAGTAGGCGATGAGGGAGGAGGTGGTAGGCACAAAGCTGATGGGACGAGAATCTAACGGGACGGAGAGGTGACGAGACGGAGAGCTGACGGGAGTGGGAACTGACGGGGGTGGGAGCTGACGGGGGGCGAGCTGACGGAGGTAGGAGCTGACGCGAAGGGGAGTTGTCGGGAACGAGAGCTGACGGGGCGGGGAGCTAACTGAGCTGGGAGCTGACGGGGCGGGGAGTTGACGGGGCGGGGAGATGGCAGAACTGGGAACTGACGGGGTGGAGGGCTAATGGGACGGGGAATTGACGAATGAATGACTGACAGGGGATTGACGGTGAAGTGGATTTGACATGGTGGGTTGGTGACGGGCACGGTGACGCTGGGGCGGAGCGGTGACAGATCGGAACGGTGACGGGATGGGACAGCGTTGGGGTGTGAATCCGACGGAGTGGGAAGTCTGGGGGCGGAAAGAAGACAAGGCGGGGTGACGCTGGCGGGAAGGCAGGTGAAGAAGTGGCAAGAATTCGGGCGGGTGGGGTAGGGAGATGGGGACGCGTCACAGGAGCAGATGGGGCTTCAGGGTAGCGGGGCGACGGCGGCCAAGAAAAGGTGGCACGTCGGAATCGGAGCGGTGATACGGCAGCGGGGCGGGGCTGGAAGGCGTGGGTGAGGCCGAGAGCAGGGAGCGCGGGGTAGACTGAGTGGGGACCTGACGGAGCGGGAAGCTGACGGACTGAGGAGCTAACAGGGGCAGCTAACTGGGGTTGAGCTGACGATGGGAGCTGACGGGGCGGAGGGCTAACAGGGGGAGCTAACGCGGCGATGAGCTGACGGGGGCAGCTGACGGGGTGAGGAGCCAACGGGGGGAGCTAACAGGGCGATGTGCTGCCGGGGGTAGCTGACAGGACGGGGAGCTAACAGGGGGAGCTAACGGGGCGATTTACTGATGGGGCGGGGAGCTAACACGGCTAAGAACTGACGGGGCGTGGAGTTAACTTGTTTGGGTTGGTGACGGGCACGGTGACGCAGCGGTGACGGGAGCGGTGACAGGTCGGAACAGTGACGGGTGGGGCAAGACATCAAGGAGCAGATGTGGTTACGGAGTTGCAAGGCGGCTGCGGCCAAGAAAAGGTGGTGGGCGACGAGGTAACGGCAGGTAGCCGGCATTGGGGCGAGGCGGGGAGGCGTAGGTTTGAGTGACGGCGGGGAGCGCGGAGGGAACGGGGTGGGTGACCCTGGATGGAGCGGGGAGCTGACGGGGTTAGCTGGCGGAACTGGGAACAAACAGGCGGGAGCTAACGGTGGGACGAGCTAACGGGGGAGCTAACGGGACTGGGAGCTAATACGGCTGAGAGCTAACGGGGGCGGGGACATGTTGGATTGGTATAGCGCACAGTGACGCAGGAATGGAGCGGCCACAGGTCGGATCAGTGGCGGGTTGGGCAGGGCATCAAGAAGCAGATGGGGTTATAGGGTGGCGAGGCGGCGGCAGCCAAAGAAAGGTGGTGGGGCGACGAGGTAACGGCAGGTAACTGGCATTGGGGCGAGGCGGGGAGGCGTAGGTTTGAGTGACGGCGGGGAGCGCGGAGGGAACGGAGTGGGGACCCGATGGAGCGGGGAGCTGACGGGGGAGCTGACGGGGGAGCTGACGGGGGAGCTGACGGGGGAGCTGACGGGGGGAGCTGACGGAGGAGCTGACGGGGGGAGCCGACGGGGAGCCGGAGCTGGGAGCTGATGGGGAGCGACTGGGAGCTGACGGGGAGCTGACGGGGGGAGCCGTGACGTGTGAGCTGACAGGAGCGACTTGGGGATCTGACGGAGGGAGCTTGACGTGGGGGCTGACGGGGGGCTGACGGGGAGTCAGACGTGGAGCCCCACGGGGAGCTGACGGAGGGAGCTGACGGTGAGCCAGTGACGGGGGGCTGAAGGGGGTGCTGACGGGGAGATGACGGGGGAACGGACGGGGGAGCTGACGGGGGGAGCTGACGGGGGGAGCTGACGGGGGAACTGAGGGGGGGAGCTGACGGAACGGGGAGCAAACAGGGGGGAGCTAACGGTGGGACGAGCTGACGGGGGAGCTGACGGGACTGGGAGCTAACGGGGGCGGGGGGTGGATATGTTCGGGTCGGACCTAGAGGTGGAGCGGCGACAGGTCGGAACAGTAACGGGTGGGCAGGGCATCAAGCAGCAAATGTGGTTACGGGGTGTCAAGGCGGCGGCGGTGGCCAAGAACAGGTGCTGGGGCGGTGGGGAACGGCGGGGAGCCGGCAGCGAGGCGAGGCGGGGAGGCGTAGGTGTGGGTGACGGCGGGGAGCGCGCGTAGCGATTGACCGGTTCGCCCGCGCTCCCTGGGAGGTGCCGGGCGGCGCCCTGGAGCTGCGCCTCGTGTCTCACGCGCGGCCCTCCGCTACCTCCACAGACACCTTCCTGAGGGCTGATTCCACCGCCCTGGGCCGAGTTTGCCTCTCCAGGTTGGCTCTAAACGTAATAAAAAGTAGGAACTTTCTCGCTTTCCAACCTTTGTCGTTCTATCCGAATGATGTTAGTGAAGTCAGTTTATCTCGGGCACATTTTATGTCGTAATCTCTATTTCCATGATTGTATTCGTGTTTATCGTCATCGCATAACGAAATCTTAATACCCGGTTCATTGATTTTTCGAAAACGATTATTTCACTAATTTATTCGTTAATCTGACGTCATACAACATGTGATGTATAGGATGTCTTAAAAGGAGGTTAGTGCGATATGTTAAAAGAATGATGATTACCTAGAATATTTTTAAAAATTGACATCCCTGGGCAATTATGAAATGGTAGATGACTTAGATGATTGTATGGCATTTATGGGAGATTTTCTTTCGTCTTAATGATGACTTGCGTGGATTCATGATTTCAGTAGACTGAATGTCACTATTAACCTCCATACTACTCTGGTCACTTACGAAGGAACACGTACCACACATCGTTTTCGGAATTCATCTATACGTCTTTGTTTACAGGGAAAGTCGTTGACGGGTCTTTAATTCATTAATTTTTTCT
Source organism: Teleogryllus occipitalis (assembly GCA_011170035.1). Classification (NCBI taxonomy): domain Eukaryota; kingdom Metazoa; phylum Arthropoda; class Insecta; order Orthoptera; family Gryllidae; genus Teleogryllus; species Teleogryllus occipitalis. The sequence continues at coordinate 24,990 of BLKR01010520.1, read as the reverse complement.
TCATATAGATCACCCAAATTCTCTCAGACACATTTCATCAGTTACATATATTCAGCTTTATGTTGCTCAGAAATTCTCGCAGTTATTTTGGTTTATTTTCTGAGTATCTTCTCATTTTTTACAATCTCTCTCCCTGTACGCTATTCTGCTCTCGGGCGAGATTTCCTTTGAGCATGCCAGTGTGTTCGTCCCTAATCCCGTACACCTTCTTTCGCGATCTCTCGACGCCGCGTGTGCGAACTGATCCCCCTTTTGTGCTCCGTCTGCCGCTTACCTGCTCCAACGCACCCGATCCGGATTCAGGCACTGCGCAGTTGCTCCCCAACCCCATCTCGTTCTTTCTCGAGCTCGCCTTCACCCCAACCGCCTCCGCTCCTCTCCACCCTCGCCCCTCACTGCCCCAGCTCCTGTCCAACCCCGTCCCTTTCCGGACCTGCTCCTCCCCAACTCCGTCCCTTTCTGACCCCGCCCCTCTCCGCCCCCGCCCCTCTGTGAACCCGCCCCTCTCTGACCCCGCCCCTCGCCGACCCCGCCCCTCGCCGACCCCGCCCCTCTCCGACCCCGCCCCTTTCCGACCCCGCTCCTCTCCGAACCCGCACCCACTGACCCCGCCCTCCTCTTGAGCCCGTCCCTCTCTGACCCCGCCCCTCTCTAAACTCACCCCTCTCTAAACTCACCCCTCTCTGAACCCGCCCCTCTCTGAACCCGCCCCTCTCTGAACCCGCCCCTATCTGAACCCGCCCCTCTCTGAACCCGCCCCTCTCTGAACCCGCCCCTCTCTGATTCCGCCCCTCTCTGATTCCGCCCCTCTCTGATTCCGCCCCTCTCTGAACCCGCCCCTCTCTGAACCCGCCCCTCTCTGAACCCGTCCCTCTCTGAACCCGCCCCTCTCTGAACCCTCCCCTCTCTGAACCCGCCCTCCTTGATCCCAGACCCTGTCTGACCGCGCCCTTCTCCGCCCCTGACTCTCTCGGCCCCACCCCTTCTGACCCGTACCTATCTCTGACCCGCCCCTTACCGCCCCGCCCCTCTCCGCCCGCGCCTCCCTCCGCCCCGCCCCTCTCCGCCCCACCCCTCTCCCGACCCTTTGCATCATTTCAGGGATCTGTCTTAAAAATCCATCCCTTCTGTGGGACTGTTGTATGGTTTTGGAACGTTTGTAAACATATCTTCTTTGAAACAAATTTAATGTAATGTAATTGTATTAATCAATCAATATTGTGACACACCGATATGTCACATGAAAATAAACTAACATTTATTTGTAGACTATATGGTGGAACATGCATTAGGAAATATCACGAGAGCAAGGGCTTAGCAACGACCGTGAATAAACAATGTAGTTTTTGTTTTTTGAAAATGCATTAAGAGGTGGCTGGATGCCGAAAGTAGAAAATTTGGGATTGGGCGAAGAAGTTTAGACGATCGAAAGGTCAGCTACACCAAAATATAACGAACGTATGGATTGGCTGGGTGAGAGAAGGACGGTCAAATGTTATGAAAAAAGAGGAAGGTAGTTTAATACGAAGTCTTCGAGGGTGAATCATGCAGGAAGATTCATTCTGACCGGCATCGCGTTTCTGAACTGATCGTAGGTTCGTGAGAGGAAACGAGTATAATACAGATAGTCAGAATCGGGTTATCAGATTGTGAAATTTTAAGGACAGTAAATGATATCGCAGATATTGCATGTAGAAGTAATATTGATGCATAAATTAGGACTTTGTCGGGAGTGGTAATCGAGTAATAGATTTCGGGACTATGTCATAGGACGTAATCGGGATTGATAATTTTGAAAGTTTGAGACCAGCTTGGATAGGGGCAGAAGAGGATTTCTTGGGACTTTGGACTACGGCAAGCTCGCAAGATATTTCGACTGAGAAGTCTACGAGGGACATCAACGAAGAATAGATAAGTTAACCGCGGTATAAAACTGTAAATTCAAAGATATCTTGATCAAAGGCATAACATCAAATCATTTTATTAAATTCACTAAATTGTTTGCTAAAAGGTAACAATAAACTTTGTTAAATTTTGTTCTTAAAGAAAAGAAAGTGATCTTTCATTTAGTCAATCCAAACAGTAATGAGCTAGGAATAGAATCATTCTATTTCAGATTCCCAGCTGCGCTGTATAGTCTGCGGATCCTATAATCCATTATAAAGGTAATAAGGATTATAATATATCGTGACCCATTGACCCAGCAAGCCGGACGCTAAGATCTTTGCCAGGTATTAATGTAGAGAAATTTTGTATATCTCAATATATATCAATCAAGAGTATCAATCAGAATTTCTTCATTGACCAATATTAAGATTTTAGCATTTAAACATCAAAGTAGTCTTTCTACTATTTAAACACAAAGCTGGTCATGCAATTTTCGATTTTTTTCTGAAATCAGTATTCCGACCCTGCCCTCTCACAGAACCCGCCCTCTCACTGACTTCACCCATTCATTTGACCTGGCTGTCCAAAGATCCGCTCCCAACAATCGCACCTTGTAGATCCCTGTACAGTTCTCGCAACTGTCCTTGCTCTCGTATGGCCATGTCACGAGGGTGTGCTGATCTCATGGTGCACGACAGCGCTCGTGGATTTAAAGATAATGGGGAGGGGTTCATCACAACGAGATCCGGCAAGGGACACTGAATATCGATCACTGACCCTAGTGCCGAATTCATATCACAGAGCAAGGGACACTTTGGGATGCGAAGAAGACGTCCATGATTCGCCCGGTATTCATTTTGAATGATATCAAGAATTGTATGTTGAGTCATCATACGTATTAACAGTTTTACTCTGTATTTAAATGTATGATGAATAATAATTTTATCTAATATAATTTTTTATATAATATTGTGTTCTTCTCAAAATTAAAATTTCAATATATTCAAGCGTTTATTAATTGAAATAAAAGAAACTAAAATGATAAAATTGCAATTAGCTGATATATTGCTTAATTTTGGCACTTCAAATCATTATGATGAACAATTTTTAGGCACTGATTTCATATGGGTGTCTCGCAGCAAACTGGTGGCATTGAGAGATGAGAAAAGACAAGAAAATTATTTTATTTTAGGTAAGAGTGTGTGTCTGAAATTTTAGTTACTAAACTATTTTGTGCTTCCGAGTGTCTTGAAGGTAACTTTTAGATGTAATTGTTTGTTTAAATATTTATTGTTATAAATATTTAACTTTTTAGTAAGCGTACATCCCTTACATGTCCAATGGGACACAAGAAGTTCCTAAGTGTGTAAAAATTTCAAAGTGCAATTAAAAATTCACACCTACCAATCAGAATTCAGAAAGGAGCGAAATCGTGTAATTAAGAAACTATAACACAGACGTAGCAAAGGTATTTGCAGACGGCCATGAAACATGAACAAAAAATTATATCACATATAACATACTTACAACAATTATATATAATCAACGAATGAATAAAAGTAAATTGGGGAATTACATGTTAAGCTTGCTGAATTATCGAACAACGTAAAATATTAAACGTGAATATGTTAAATATTTTACATATAAAACATTTGGCCTTAGAATTATGAATGTAAAAAATGTAAACGTCAGTTGTGTTTACCAGTTCTAAAAAGTATGCTATAACAAAACTACGTCAGAAGTGAGTAGATTGTTTCCCAATATCTATACATGTCGTATTCTCTCTCATATCTGTCTTTACTTTTCGAAGGAAGTAATGTTTTCATGATTTCGTCAGCTTCTTATATTTTATACGCATATGTTCAGTACCTTCCAGTGTTTGCAAATGTCTCGTCGAAACAAAAGCCATGCAATGCCTCATGCAATACCCCAAATGCAATAGACCTTTTTCAGAAGGAATACTACGTCATGAAGTGCATGCCGCGTGTGTAAAAGATCTGCTTGGATATTTTGAAATTTGAATTATTCGTAAATGAAAACGAAAAATTATTGAGCGTAACATGTGTATAAAGGGAGATAATTGCACTCATGGTATAGAAGAAAACTCGCTCCTGTCGTCGCTCGTTTTCTTGAATATACAATTCATGCAACAATACCCCTCTTTATACACTCGTGTCATTAATTACTACAATTTGCGTTACAATGTAAAACAATATTTCTTATTAACTTCCGTCGAGAATCATATTAAAAAATGAATCAGGAAGTACGGGTTAAATAATATTTTGCTTACTGTGCGTAACAGGTTTCCAAACTGTAGCATATTAACGCTCACGAGTTTGGAAGGTATTTGAATCATGCTAACTATGCATTCCAGTAATGCTGCCCCATGGTCGACTCCTGTGTTTGCTGTACATGAAATTTTGAAACGATGCAAAATCCGCGGCGCATAACAAATGAGTTTAAAACTTGCTGAGGCTCATTGTATAAAGCCTTATTAAACTCTTGAAAGGAAAACATTGCTTGTAAAGTTAATTTACTCAAATATAGTCGCGTAAGTGTAAGTGTTTAATAATTGTTGTTCTACAATACTTATTAATAACTGTAACCAATTAATTTGTCTCATAAGCGTGAGAAATATTTAACACAAAAATATTTATAGGTGTTACTCTGCCATTAAATTCATCAATACAATTATTTTCATATTCAACGATAATGGGAGTATGTAATGTAAGTATTATAATTCTAGTTGGCGTATTGGATACAATTTTTAAGAACCTCTAGATTGTACAATGTCTGTACAGATTGCACAATGTCTTGAACGTGTATTTATCTATTTTGATTATCTAAAGTGAAACTTCACAAAATGGAGATTAGTTTTGAAATAAGTATTACTGCAACACAGCTGTTTTAATAATTCATGGTCTTCTTTTAACAACTAACACCACCGGCGTGCCATATTTTCCGGGTTTAGCCAAATTATATTTAAAAGAAAATTAAGTAATATTGGAAGTTTTACAAAGTTGATAAAACGTTGCATAATAGTAACATCTGATTACACCACCTCATTTGATAATTTCTCATTTCGTATAGCAATAATATATTATTCGTAATTCTGTGCTGTTATATCGATATAACACAAAGAACTACTCTAGAAAGGAACAGAGAACTGCATGAAAGAACAGACTTAACGGTCGGCGTTCGTTGCGCATCTTCACATTCCATTGATGATCAATCGAGAACTAATTTGTTTCGAATGTTCTGAAGACTCTGTTAAGCGTTTTTTTTTCAAGATAATTCTCTAATATCGAATTGCATTAAGATGTCTTACGATACTTATTTTCTAAATAACTATTTTAGACAGCCTCTAGAAAAAGCTGTTCTTTCAGGGCCTGCGTAAAATTCTGAAAGTTGAACTTTTAGAAATAGGGCTAAACGTGAGACGATACACAAGTGTTCCGATAAATCTGTGAATGTAAAAAAGGAAACAAAATTCTGTCGTTTGTCCTCATTGCTTACTGCTTGGAGTAATATATCATTAACTATATTTACACCTATCTTAAAATTTTGCTATAGTAGCACCATACATTTTCTTAATTTTTTGGCATTAAATTTCCAATAGCTTCATTTGCATTTAGATTCATCCATCGCCTCCATGTAAAGCGTATTTTTTATTGACAGTTACCTTTGTAACAATCACTAGTCATGCATTACGAATTTTCAAATTTTATAGCTTAATATTTTAAATATATTTTCTTGAACTATTATGGTCAAAGACAAAATAGCAGAAACACCTCGGGAGAGGGATTATATTTTCGCTCAGTATAATTGTATCCCGAAGGCTGCAATTACAGCGTGGGAAAATTAATGCGCTTCTCTCTCTCTCTCTCTCTCTCTCTCTCTCTCTCGATGTATAATCTACTAATTATCACTCCCGCCACGTCGCAGAAAGGAGCATTTCACCATCTGCACAACAGATGAATAGTACACAGATTGGCAATTCCTCTGCTGGACGCTGGGGTTGTAGTGAAGTCCAGAACGCCATATTACACATTACGCCATCTTACATATTACTCCATCTTACTATCACCCCGTTCTGAGGCGTAGTAGTACAAAAATTTCAGGCAGATGAGTTTTATTCTTCTACTTCTTTTAGAGTAACAAGTAATAATAGTAAAAATTTGAACCACTATCTGATTCACAGGTTTAATTTTAAACATTTAAGACTCCTTTAGCAGTTGACACTTGAAATATTTCTCTATTTGTAAGCATTGCATCTCTACAATCTCAATTGCGTTCTATATTGTACCTGATATATTACACATTTCTGAGAGGTGCAGAAACAACTTAGAGTTCATTGGAGCTAACAATTTGGTCAAGCATTAAATAGTTGAATGATCAAAATTAGATGTCCTAACAGTTCATGAAACGGTGCAAAATTAGTCAGGCGAACTTCTTAGATGCCATTTACACTTCACTTGTCATAACTCTGTAACTAAATGAAACAATATAGTCACTTGTCACATAATTAAACTAGATCGTAATTTCGTAGCTAATTAAACAGAATTTACAGAAATTTTTACATACATAATTTGATTTTTATTTGCGAAATAAAAGGTTTACAAATTAAAATCATTCAAACATTTTTTTCTTTCAGAACTATAACACTACATTGACAATGCTACCCGTATAAATTAAGTCAAGAGTTGCGCGCGCCGCCATCTTACATTCCTCCGCTTGGCATCATTTGTGGTGGCAGCACTGTCAATTAGTTCTATACATCTGTGATCTGCACGCCCCGACAGGCATCATATGCGCCCACCACACCCCCTGCAGGGAATCCGGGGCGGGGGGCACTCGGGGCCGCGTTGCTCTTCGACCTGTCAATACTTCGCATGGACGGTGACGATCGCCGCTCCAGGTCACCACCTCGCGTCACGCGGTACCACTGGATTCGCGTGATGGATGCGTTCTTATTTATGGCAGGCCGAGCCATACTATGAGCAACCCCTAATGAATTGGAAGATGATGTGTTTCTGGTTTCGAAGGATTGTGACGTGTTCGTCGTTTTCATGGATATGTTTCTGTAGTTGATCGGTCGTCAATTAAACTGAGCAATGAGAGGTAGTTCATAATAGATTTGTAAATCTCCGACTTAAATATGTACTTCAAAGAAAAATGTTTATTTGTAGGAGAGTTGGTTTGGTCATCATTCAGACTTTACAATGGCAAAGGCGTCAGAGAATATTAAATATTAACACATAACATATTAGATACTGACATTAAATCACTACAATTTATATAATTAACTGTGTGAAGTGGCACTGGATTGGTGTGGTGAATGCGGCTTTAAGTGCTCCAAGTTCTCATTTGAGGACGCGCATTTCTGGTGAAGTCGAATCTCCTTCTTTTGGAATTTTTTGTGAATATTATTTCATCAACAAACGTAGACATACTAAGCGAAAACATAAGCAGGTTTTTTTCATATCTGATTGCCAGATGTCGGTTTCGCAGTGATCACTAAAGCAAGGTACACTCCTGGCCAGGGTACATTCATGATACTTCGTTTTGAATCATCTAAATCCGTTCTTGTCTTCTATATGCCCGTGGTTTTGTGGAAGGACGACGCCGGTGTAAAGCAAACGGTGGTTGACACGCACCAAAGTTGTCGGGGCATATGCAGCTAAGTTCGAACAGTTTTGCTTCTTCCTATAGAAAAAAAGCTCATATAACCAACGGTTTGCGCTTAGTAGAATTATTTAGCAACACAACAATTGTTTATCACTAAAAGTTGTAAAAACAATCCGCCAGAGGGCTCCAACAATGCGAGCGCACGAACGCGACGACAATGGGCGAGTGCTGTGTGTACAAAATTAATTTGAGCGTTAATGGGTTAATGTTAATGAGAAGTTCGATACCAGTGTAGTAGCGTTGTTGATACGAAAACACTAAGAAAGTATTATAAAATTAGGAACCTGAACACAGCGATATGTTAGTGAAGTCAAAGGGGATAGAGGCCACTGTCAGACTCTTCTGCGCCTCCGTAATTTCGCCACCACAGGCAACTCTCAAACAACTACTTCTACTCCCCTTCCTTTTCTCGCCATCCACCTTCTTCTCCTCTTCCTCCTCCTCCTTCATCTCCACCATCTTCTTGACATCTCCTCCTCCCTGTCTTCTCATCCTCCTATTCTTCTCATCTTCTTGTCTTTTTCTCCTCCTTTCCTTTTCTAATTTTCTTCTTCTCCTCCTCATTCTATACTCCTCGTCATTGTCTTCTCCTTCTATTACTTGAAATACAAATACATTAACCTCGCGAATTCATCGGCACAGTGGGGCGTAAATAATGTTCACGCTATTGTACTTGCAGACTCAATTTACTGTTAGCCGGTCTTCAGAAAAGACAAAGACAACCCGGGAGTGCTCGCGATATGTAGACTCATGCCAGTGCCCGCAAGTATTTCTCTGATATAGCTGGAACTTGTTGCCAATGCGAATAATCTGAAGCTCTATTTGCTGAATTGCGTATTTTATTTGGTTTGTACATGTCTCCCAATGCAATTGTTATTGAATCCTTCACTGCAGAAACCTTGTCTGAATACTTATGGTGAGAATGGTAAAAACTGATAAAGTACTGGCAAAAATAATTAAACATCTTATTATCTTGTTAAATAATATTAAATACAATTCGAAAAATGATTTTGGCATGTTCTCAACGAACATATATTTTTAATTCTTTACAAAAGTAATTTTACTTGTTGTAAAAGTCCTTGTTGTTGTTTTCATTTGACAAGATTCGCACTTTTTTCATTTTGCTACAGACGTCTCTTGTACATCTTTCTCTTTGGGAAGAAATTGTCACAGTTGATCATATATATAAGACACTTGATTATATTTTCTGAATAAGCACTTGTCATAGGCACGGTCGATAATAATGCCACAATACGTAACGCTTAGGCCAGAATCTCACAATGCACAGGAGCCAGTGCACGCAACGTATCTGATAGATATCGTGCATCGCAGCGATCAAGTTTCAACCTGCTTAAGGGAAATGATTCAGCGAAACGATAAAAATAAAAGGCCAGGCGTTCTCAGAAAAGTACAATGAAGAATACATCAGACGACTAATGCATCGCAATAATTCAAGAATATAAAATTGCCGTGGCTTGGATCTCACAGACCTATAGGTTTGTAGATTCAGATTTTCAACAATTCAGAATTTAAAAGGAGTGTAGCATAGCATTTAAAGACCTACAGTAGAATGAAGTTATGTAAATAATATCCAAGCCAAAAGAATTAACGTGGTTTAAAATGGCTTGGAAAGTTGCAACATATCTTAAAATTTCCGTCAGCAAGGATGCAAGCCGAAAATTACATGTGTGGGGTGTACTATATTTGCAAATCATTTACATTAGGTTTTCTTAAGTTAATCAATAATATCTATAATTGGTAATTTTTTCTGCAAATGTGGAAAACCTTTACAATTATTCTGGTTACCAGAGAGTTAAACATGATTCTGGAAATGCAATTGAAATGTTAATATTTACCAAGATCTGTAAGTGTACATATGCACTAGTGAACTACAGAAGAAAATTTTGATATTGAGCTTAATTTAAAAATGTAATGTATCATATATTATTATTATTATTATTATTATTATTATTATTATTATTATTATTATTATTATTATTATCATCATCATCTCTTAATCATTTTTATATTAGGACACGCGTTTCAAATTACAGTGGGACACTGCGTTACGACATCACTAAACTTTACATCTATAAATACTAAAATCTGCGAACTTAAAATAATCGCTATCTTTGCTTCGCTACCTTTCACAACATACACATGTTTGTACTTCGCAATGTCGCGGCAGTTCAAGACTTTTTTTAAAGGCGTTCTAGTCACAACCAACGACAAATTGAAGGAAAGACGGTAGATAAGCGTTATTTCTATTAAGCTTACGATTTTATTCATATTTGGCATTTATACTATGAAATCCGTCAAGCGATAAGATATTTCGTACCTTCATTCACACCAGAAATCATGATATTCCGTCAAATAGAATGCTCAAATTTCTTAGTAAATGAAAAGCCTTAAGTGTTTTAAAAATAATGATTTTTGCTAATTTTAAAATGTCGAAGGACTGAATGTAAATCGAAACTATAACATTCTTATAAATGTATTTTCCCTTTTCGAGTTATAATTTGAAGAAAAGTTGTCAGCCATCTCCTGGAACATTTTAAAAATGTTACAGGTATTCACGTGAAAAAAAAAAAGAAAAACAGAATTGAAATGTTTTAATTATCTCTGAAGCGGAACAAGTTTTGCTCCTAATGTTATTACCTAAGAGCTTCTAATTTCACTGAGTTACGCGTGACACCTACTTCTGTCCCTCCATCAATCCATCATCATAATGATTCCGAGTTTAGAGCACAAAATTACTAGTATCACCTCCCTAACTGCAGTGATCTTAACCATCTCTGGAATACATTGTGTACCTTAATCCTGACGTGTGTACAAAGTTACAGCTCAAAAGCACCTTCAATACTGATTGTAAGAACGAAAATACGAGATCATATTGTTGAGGTGATTTTTTACAACAAATATGTAGGAATACATCAATGATAGTGAACTTGGTAATCTCTTGAAATATGCACATTAACTCAGAGCAGTATATAAGAAAGTCAAATGCTGGTAATACTGTTTTCTCATAAATGATTTGTTTCATTTTGTGTATACTTTGGAATTATTTTATAAAATTGTTTTACAGAGAATTGTTAATGTGTTTTCTATGTTACTAAGGACTTCATTTTCAATGAACCTCTTTGCAGATTCAGCACACACCTAAGAATTTATTTTTAAAGTATCGGAGAACGCTATATTCAATAAGCTTATACGTATAATACCTATTGAGATGTAGCGTTTAAATGTTGTTTCCGCAGATAATACTTTTATACTCACTGAGTGGGCTCCAATATATTTCCTCCATTTTACAATACAAAACAAGTATGCCATTCAGTTATCTTGTGTTTTTTAAAGATATGTTGAATACTTATCGACACCATTGAATGTTGTATACTATATATATTTTCATTATCTCAGCGAAAGTTATTTTAGGAGAAAAACAGAAATATTATAGTGAATTACACACTCATTGTGCATTCTGAAAGTATTCTCTTCATTGACGACTTACTATGTATTCAAGGCTATTTCATTTATTACTGCCAAGTTCTTAGACAAAACTGAATATGAAAGAATGACGCGGCATTGTAGGAGCCACAGTCCGTCATAATCAACATTAAAACGCATCTCACTAATCCCCATTCAGAGCCTTCATTTCCACAAATTTAAAGAACAAAGTTTAAATCCACGTTAAACGCTGGTAATTGTTCACAGCGACTGCCAACAGCAGTAGATACGAGCGCGAAATTTCTTCCGCGAAATGAAACTCGCCGACTCGGCCCGACCGCCCCATCGCTCCGTCGCGAGCCCCATTAATTAATAAACAGAAGCGACTCACTCGCCGTGGATCGGCCACCGCTGCGCCGAACGATGCGCTTAATTGCCAACGGATGTGGACAAATTAAATCAGAATCCACGATAAAGTAATCCATTAGCGTGATGCATAACGCCCGATCACGGCAGCTGCCATATTTACTCCCGCGAAGCACGCGACTGGTCTGGAGGCGGAAGTGGGACGGGGATGTGAAGGGAAAGAGAACAGACGAGGAAGAAGATTAAAACAAAAAAAAATCGAAAGGAAAGTAGAAGCCGAATGGTACAAGAGAAGTATCTAGGGAGATAGGTCTAGGGCAGGGGTGTCCAACTTGCAAGACCTCTAGGGCCTCAACTAAAACCTTTAATATGGTTGAGGGCCTTATTGGCATTACTCAGACGATCCACACCTGACTTTCACGTTTTGTGGATCGCGGCACTTTCCCCGGCTGTTATGAAACGGGGGAGGGGAAAATGGAACAATGCGTGATATCTAGTTGTACCATGAGTAAAACAGTGAAATACATTGGGATGATTTTCAAAATCTGAATTTACCAGAAAAAACTTAAATGTAAATTTAACTCTTTTTTACGTTAAAGCTTAAATTTACATCCGGTAGAGCCAGTGCACTAACCATACAATGTTGTCACCCGATATGGATGCAAGAGATTTTCATTTTTGATTAATAACTTTTCGCGGGCCACAATTAATGGCATTGCGGGCCGCATGCGTGCTACTAGTTGGACACCCCTGGTCCAGGAGGATCACAGGTAGAGATGGAAATTTAAAAAAAAGTGTCAAAGGAAAGGGAAAGAGGGTTTAAAAAAGGTAGCAGTGAAGGGAAGGAGGAAAAACAAGAATGAATGTTCATTAAAAACTCCAAGCGAAATAATTTTAAAATAGAGATGGATACTGAAGCGGAATTGTAGAGATAATACCTAAGTTGAAAATAAGAACACAAGGGGAAAAAACAGAAATAATTGAAGAACGAAGGATGAAAAGATGAATTGAAGAGGAGAGGTATAAGGGGAAATGCAAGACGGCAAAAAAGTGAAGGGAGGGAGGCAGAATAATAGAAGAGGAAGAAAGAGATTTTCATTGAACTTGCGAACTTAATTTCGTTTCACGTTATGTACGATTGACCTGTATCATTTTGATCTCAAAATGCTTTTGGTTAAGAGAATATTGGCGGTATAAATATGATTGCATTTAACAAATTTTATGAAGCATTTCCTCCTTATGTATAACTTAATAAAGACTGACTGACTATTTGTTTAAAAAAAAAGATACCTAATAATTGCGAAAATACTATTACAATACCTTATAAACTATTTACTCTCACTGATTTAGATTCCTTTAATTTCAATAAGGAGCTGTCTTTTCTTCACAAGTATTATTTCATCAAAAATGATTTTTTTAATACGACTCAGTTTTTATTTTCTGAAATCCTCGCACAATTTCCATTCATTTCGTCCTTTGTTCATTAGAGTGGTGTAATGAAGAGCTGTGTCATGTTTATTTGGAACTACAAAACAGAGCAAATTGGGCTCCACTAGACAGCAGGGTCTTGTGTTCGGGAATTTACCGTGTCAATGCGGGAGGTTAGCAGGGATTTGCGATGGCATCGGTAGTGGAGAATCGGAACAACGCTCCGTCATAGATAGAGTCACACGAATCCCAGCTATCAGAGGGAGATTTTCTGTGCTATGCTTCATGGCTTGCAAAGGGAATGCTGCGTAGGCTTGTTAAAAGACACTCTGTGAAAGATGAAGTACTGTAAACCTGTCGTGAATGTGTTTACTGGAGGATACAAATAACGACAATTCTACAAAGTTGGTGAAGCAGTAAAAAATTAAAACCAAGTGGAAAATTGAAGATGCAATAGTAATATGTCGTAGATATAAGGGATCTGTAGAAACAACAATGTAAATTTACGTGTTTTTATGAGTGTATAAACTATCCTACACTAAGAATAAAATTCAATGAAATGAAAACGTGATAAATTTTGTTAAAAATGTATTAAAACTACACTGAATGACTGTCTAAAAGAAAATAGAAAGAGGCAGGAGGTTGATAGCTCGATTCCTTTACAAAGATGTTCATTAGGTAATGGAGATCGTGATAATATTTTAGAGAAGTAATTATAAAGATCATAAATTATGAAGAAATCGATATGGATAGAGAAAGAAATCTAAGACGCCGCTGTGAGAAACGAAAAAAGTGATAGAAAAGTAATATCAAAATGATATGGAAAAGAGACACAGGAAATATGGTGAAAAAGTGGCACAGGAGAAAATAAAAAGTTGATAATAGATATGGACGGTAAAATAGTGAAGTGGAAAAGACAGAAAATATAGAGAGGTTGAAAGAGTTATAAAGGATAGGGGAGAAGGGTAGAGAAAAAAGAAGGACTGAGACTGAGAAGAATAAGAGAAAAATATAGAAGAAAAGAGCAACCAGTAAATGATAGGTAAGAAGACGATATATGGACGAGTTAGATAGAAATTCACCAGTGTGTGTGTGTGTGTGTGTGTGTGTGTGTGTGTGTGTGTGTATGTGTGTGTTAAGAGAAAGAGAGAGAAGACATGCGGAGACTGAAGGAGAGACAGAAAGAGAAGAGGTAGGGAAAGGAAAGACAGAGAGACAGAGAGAGAGCAGAGAGACAGAAAGAGGAGAGACAGAGAGAGGAGAGACACATAGAGGAGAGTTAGAACGAGGAGAGACAGAGAGAGGATAGACAGCGTGAGAGGATAGACAGAGAGAATAGACAGAGGAGAGACAGAAAGGAGAGATAGAGTGAGGAGAGACAGAGAGATAATAGACAGAGAGAGGAGAGACAGAAAGAAGAGATAGAGAGAGGAGAGGCAGAGAGAGGATAGACAGAGGGAGGATAGACAGAGAGAGAATAGACAGAGAGACGAAAGACATGGAAAGGATAGACAGCGAGAGAGGAGAGAGAGAAATGAGAAACAGAGAGAGGAGAGACAGAGAGATGAGAGACAGAGAGGACAGACAGAGATAGAGGATAGACAGAGAGATGAGAGACAGAGAGAGAATAGAGAGAGAGAGCAGTCACAATGAGAGGAGAGCCAGAGACGAAGAGACAGCGATAAAATGACAGCAGCAGAGTCATCCATAGCGAGAGGAGACTCGTCACAAAACACACCGAAGGGCGCCGCAAAACGCAACAGCGAGCAGCAGAGCGTGACAGTCCGTGGGCGTGGGCGCGGCGAGCGAGCGGGCGAGCAGGCGGACGGGCGCGAGGGCGAGGGCGAGGGCGAGGGCGAGGGAGGCGCGCGGGGCGCCGCGTGAAAAATCGCGCGCCGCCGCGGGGCGCCGCCGCCCCCGTGATTTCTCTCCGGCGCTCACGCGGTGCCCGCCGCCTCCCACGCTGCGCCCGCCCGCCGCCCGCCCGCCGCCCGAGCGCAAAGCCCGCTCGCCGAGGAAGCGGCCGAATTATGGCAGCGGGCGATGCTTCTTTTCAACACGACCAACGGCAGGGGCCAGCCCTACAACGTCGGGAACAGCAAGGAAATAATAATAATAATAATAATAATAATAATAATAATAATAATAATAATAATAATAATAATAATAGGTTCGAGTCCTCACGGCTGCAGGATTTTCGACACTAGCTTTTCAGCTAGGTCGAATTCAGTCGCTGTCTGGAGGAGAATTCTAGCGGCCGGCTGCTCTGATCGGTAGTTTTCCGTGGTTTCTCCCATCAACACCAGGCGAATGCCGGAGCAGTGCCCTATCAAACGGGCCTCGGACCGCGCGCGATCTGTACTTCCTCTTCCTTGTGCTATCCTCTCCCCTTACACACACACTTACACTAACATGCACTACACTACCACATATCCCGGGAGACCCGTCGGGAGCTTAGAGCTTGTCCTGGCTGTGGCGGTGCCCCGCTGGTGGGAGAGTCCTGGTAAGGGGGAAACCCCACTAGCCGACTGTAGGTCGGCGCCGGATCTCGCCATCCAGCGGGGGAAGATCACTATCATCTCCCGAGAAAAAATGCACTATACTAACAGGACTAATGACCAGAGCAGTTGACGCGCCCGGAAACACGAAAAAATCAATAAATAATAATAACAATGCCTTTATTACTGGCGAGGCTCAGACCGTAAAGCCTGCTCTTCCACCTAACCACTTAAATATTTACATAATTAGTATAATAATTTACATAATAGTAGTTCGCCGTTGGTTTTCACCCTCTCCTCCAAAACGAACACCAGTTCAATTTTTTTGTGAAATATATCAAAAAAATTAAAAACCTCTAATGACATGTTTAGAGTTTTACGGATTATAATAATGTGTGTCAGAAAAGATTTATCATCTAAGTATTCGGAATTTGTGATTTATCATCTAAGTATTCGGTGAGCAATTGATACCACACAGAATTTACTTGAAAATATTCCTTATTAATATTTTTCTCTGATGGTGTAGTACCAATAAAGTAACGTAAACTCGATTAATAAATGATAAATTTCAGTAATTACGTGATTTATGTCTGAGAGGTTTGAAAACTGATGTTTTGTCAACGTTTATCTCAATTTTGTATTTTTCAAGCTTTTTTGTAATAATTTCTTTCTATTTTTTTTTCACTTTTCTATAAGCCTTGTCTAAAGTTTTTTACAGGAACAACGTTTACAGTATGATGTTTTTAAGCAATGCATTACGTGACATTCAACTACATTATTAATTCTTATTACTATTATTTTTGTATTATTCAATCAAACAGTCATGTTTATTAAGCACTCATGATATATTACCATTTCACGAGGTTAATTAAATTTATTTATTAATAACTCAAAGCAAGATATATATATATATATATATATATATATATATATATATATATATATATATATATCACAATATGACAGTCTGGTATATTGAGTGTTTTCCTAAATGTCTACTTTCATCTCCCTCATTACCCTACATGTTCTCATGGCCAAATACTCCGCCCATCCTATATCGCGCACACGAACCATTTACCTGACGAAGCTCATTCTCGCACACCATGACAGTCGAGCAGTAACTCCTTCGCTCACCACTCAACTCACAGTTTGTTAGCGTCTCAAAGAATGCCAGGGTAATTTTAATGTTCCCACATACGATGCTGTCACCATCAATATGAACTTCCGATGCGATCTACATGTCGTATCTCTTGTTGATGAGTTGATAATCTCGTCATCGGCCATACACAATTTTTATGTTGAAGTAAAGCCCAGAGTCCGAAACCGTATCCACTAATTATATTTCAATCCCTAAAACTAAAATATACGTTATAAAAGCATGCTAACTTTCTTGCGGAAATGACTTTAAAGCACCCCCGTAGTGTCGTTGCCGGCCTGATCTTTTAATTGTGTTATTAAAAGATATGAAACTTTTTCTCATTTTATGCATTACCTGTAAGAGCGTTATATGTTCCTCAAATTCTGCACCGAAAAGCAATGATTGATATGACTCACATTGGCAATATCATACAGATAAGAACGATGTTAGCGGCTTAACGGACGCCAGAGTAAACTTAATTCGTTATCACTTGTGACACTGTACACATTACACTATGGAAATCGGCATTCCGAGCTTGACCGTCGACCTGTGCACACCTCTCTCTCGCTAGTTATCGCGGCGACCAGAGATAAGCCCCGTGCCGGGGCCGAAGCGCGTTCAGTGTCAAGTGCCTTTCATAGTGACTTTCTTAGTGCGTTCAGTGCTTACTAAATTTATATATTTTTTTTCTTAAATCTGTGAACTTATTAGTTGTGTATACTTCAAGTTCTGCTTTGTGACGAAAACGTCTGATCATCGACGACTTTTCTGCAACGCTTTTTCATCACCGGCCATGGAAGATTCAAGAGATCCGTTCCCACCGCTCCCCGAAGCTGTATCCTCAGCACTACATACTCTGAATAATTTCTATCCTAATCCACCTCAACTTTTCCACTACCCACACTTCATGCAGCCGTTAGCAGCGCAACAATCATCCTTCGAGAGGCAGCCTCCAGCTCACCAGATAAGTGAAACAGAATCGCCTTCAGTTAAGCGCCAGCGACTGCAGTTTTCAAATACCAGTGAACAGTGCCCGAGTAGCCTGCCTACTCCTGGAACTATCCCGTTATATAATATTACCACCAGCAATAGATTCACTCCACTTGATCAGGCAAATAATATCCCACAAGATCCTTCTTCTCAAGATGCCGATATTAATTCTTCTCCTCCACAAATCGAAAAAATACCCCCTATTTTCATTCACAACCCTCCTGCACACGCGGAACTCCTGAAAATAATTAAAGATCTACTAAAGCATGCAAATTTTACCACTAGAGTTAAAGGATCCTACACGGAAGTTGTTGTAAACTCCGTTGATGATTTCACCCTGCTCCGAAAAAATCTATCAACTAAAGGCCTATCCTACCATACCTATCGAGACCCAACCAAAGCTACCATCTCAGTAGTACTCAGAAACGTACCAACTTCTTATTCAGAAGAAGAAATACTTCAGGAATTAGTAGAAAAAAAACTTACCTGTAATAACAGTTATAAGATTAACAAACCGTGAACGCAAACCATGGCCATTATGTGCAGTAACTCTCGCAAAAACAAACGAAGGAAATGCAATCTACAATTTAAAGGAACTTTTTAATGCTGTCATCACAATAGAAGAGCGTCGTCATAGACCTGGTCCAGTTCAGTGTCGGCAATGTCAAAACTACGGACATTCTAAGAAAAACTGTGGCTTTCTACCGCGCTGTGGAAAATGTGCGGGTCAACACGCTACTATCGAGTGCGCTAATGAAGAAACAAAATGTGTAAACTGTGATAAGCCACATCGGGCCTCCAGCCGTGAATGTCAGGTTTACCAAAATATTCTATCCAGAAAAGTTCTTCCTTCCCAGTCGCGCAACCAACCTCCAAACATACCTCCAACAGTTCTGCCCACACAATCTTTCACTCCCCCAAACCCCTTCACCGCCCCTTTCCCCCTCCTCACCACCACAACACCCCAGAGAAAGACCCCCGAACATTTCTCCTCTCGACGCACTATACCCAGACCGACCGAACCGAGACCACCGTCCTCGTATCAATCGCCCTTGTACTCAGATTTCCTCAAACCTTCAACATTCCCAACTCCCTCTCACTTCCAAATAATTTCACAAATTGTTTCCCAACAAGTTGAAATATTCCTTTCAAATCTGTTAAATCAAATAATCCCCGTTCTTACCAATTCAATTCTCCAATCTCTGAAATTTTATTATCCTCAAATTTATGTCTAAAAATAACCCCCGTCATCCAATCCGCCTAATATCGTGGAATGCAAATGGCCTACGAACCAATATTCATATACTCGCACATTTTCTCCATAGTAATAAAATCGATATAGCTTGCATCCAAGAAACCCACCTGAGTCCCTCTATCAAAATCTTCATTCCTGGATATACGATGTATCGATATGATCGTCCACGAAATCGTAGCAGTGGTGGTGTAGCCATTTTTACGAAAAATAATATCTCCCATCATCATCTCCCTGAATATACAAACCCCACGTTTGAAAATATAAGCGTTGCAGTACAGCAAACCGGACAATCCCACCTTATAGTGACCTCAGTGTATAAGCCCCCCAATATTCCTTATAAAACAGGCGACATCGATCCACTGTTTTTATCAAATCAACCTACAATTGTTGTTGGAGACTGGAACGCCAAGAATACAGTATGGGGTAGCAGACTCAATTCTCCTGCCGGCATCCTTCTTCTTGCAGATATTGAAAGATTAAATCTAACAGTGCATGCTCCTGATTCTCCCAGCTATTATCCCTACCAATCTTCAATACCAGCAGACATCCTCGACTTCGGTATTTCAAGCAACATTAGCTACAATATTATTGTAGAGCCACACATCGCTCTCCCTTCAGACCATCGACCTCTTCTTTTCTCCTTGAATACTTCAATAAAAGAAAATCGCCCAGCTCAGCCCTACTGCCTACAAAAAGTCAACTGGCCTCACTTTCAAATCCTGATTTCCCGCATTCTGCCACCACTTCCATCACTGAAAAGCTTCCAAGAAATTGATAGAGCCATTGACTCCCTCACCCACACCATTCTCGATAGTTTAGATCTAACAGCTCCCCCAATACGTCAACGCAACCCACTACCTCCTATTTCTCCAATCTTACAGAGACTATTATGTCACAAAAGATACATTCGTAATCACTGGCAAAAACATCGTTCCCCCTTCTTAAAATCGTACCTAAACCTACTCACTAAAATAGTAAGACGTCTTTTGGCAATATCTAACGCCCAATATCTCCACTTCCAAACTCACACCGCCAACCCAACCGATCACACGCTGTGGAATATCACTCGCCGCCTCTTGCGCAAGCCAACTAATATACCCTCCCTAACAACCGCGGCATTCGTAGCAACTACTCCTGCAGATAAAAGCAAAATACTAGGTGAATACTTTGCCACAACCTTCACTCCCCATCCTTCAGAAAATCCCTTTCATGATCAGTTACTCCTCGAAGAAATCCGCCGAACTAGAACAACAGTCCCAAGATGTCCAAAATTCATATCTCCCATCGAAATTGTGAACCATTTATCTGTCGCTGCCCCAAAAGTTTCCAGTGGTCACGACTTAATTCCAACGTACGTACTTAAACGCCTTCCATTCACAGCCATTCTGCATATAACATCAATATTCAATGCATCTCTTCGTCTGTCATATTTCCCTCGCAAATGGAAACACGCCCACATCATTCCCATTCTGAAACCAGACAAGCCAAAAAACGACCCGTCAAGTTATCGCCCAATTAGTCTTCTGCCCTCATTAGGAAAACTGTTTGAAAAATGTATCCTCACCAGATTAATCTCCCATCTTAGTTCAGTCCAAGCCATACCTCCGCACCAATTCGGTTTTCAACCACTACTTTCCACAAATCACCAAATATTAAGACTAACCGAGGATATAATCGAAGGCTTCCATGAAAAGAAACACACAGTCGCAATCTTCCTCGATATTGCTAAAGCTTTTGACACCATCTGGCATCCAGGACTGTTATACAAACTTATTCACATCGGAACCCCCGACTATCTTATTCACATCATCAAAAGCTACCTTGCCGATCGCACCTTTTCTGTCCGCCTTCCTGGAGCCCTTTCACTATCTTTTCCCATAAAAGCGGGAGTACCCCAAGGATCTGTTCTCTCTCCCACACTATTTAATCTTTATACAGCTGATATACCATCCACCCCTCATACCTCCATTGCTCTGTTTGCTGATGACACCGCAATATATTCCTCAAACCGTGATATTGATACCGCACAAGAAGACCTGCAACACCACCTCTTTAAGCTTTCTGACTGGGCCAAAAAATGGCATATCCGGATAAACCCTGCGAAAAGCCAAGCCAAAATCTTCACGCTCCGAAGACCAAATAATCCTTCCCCTCTCAAATATCAAGGAGAAAATATAACTTGGCTCCCAAACAACAAGCCAGTTAAATATCTGGGAGTACTTTTTGATAGGCGGCTCACATGGAAACCAAATATTCTCCACAGAATAACCCTGGCAACCCGTAGAACCCACCAATTATATCCCATACTCAAAAAGTCATCACCGTTGCAACTCCATGTCGCCACTCACCTATACCAGTCAATGATCCGCCCAATTTTATCCTACGCTTCTCCTATCTGGGCCTCAGCCAGCAAATCCAACATCCAAAAAATGCAGGTTTTCCAAAATAAATTCCTCCGAACCATCACAAAAGCTCCATGGTTTGTACCTAACTCTCAGTTACATAACGAACTCGGCATTACTCCTATCCCCGTCCATTTCTCCCTCCTATCCTCTCGCTTCTATCCTAAAATTCCCCAGATTCCCTCAGCCGTACATTTTAAAATCGGTAAACAAAATCCTCACCACAATAGACTAAAGCGAAAACTACCGCGACAATTCTTCGATCCTCCTTGATTTTCATGTACCCGATGTGGCTTCTCACATTTAATTCACATGAACTCAATGTATTCGTGTCTATAATTTTTCTCAGTCAAAGTTAATGTAATTCTATGTAACATAACTGTATCGTACTCGGATGCTGAGGGCCTTCGGGCCAAGCAGAAATAAATGAAAAAAAAAAAAAAAAACTATGGAAATCAGATATGATATACGAGTGGAATCTGTTTAGGCTCGGTGGTGAATCGCACAAACTTTTTAAAATTTGTATGGAGCGACAAAGCATGGTGACAGTAAACATTGTTTTAACATTTATCGCAAATACATTAAATACTTTAAATATTAGCCTTTCATTGTAATAAGAATGTTTATTTACGACTCAACAGATATTAAAATTACCTGAAGTGTATTAATGTGTATTAAAACTTCAATCATCTCTAAAACCTTATATATGTCTAAGAGCATAGGATTCCGCGGCCGGAGGTAGTAGCTACTTGGTTGTTCAGGAGACACCGCGTCCTAGACATAGGTGCCAACGTTTCGGATGTCATTCTTTCTTCAAGGCGAAATGCTTTTTAGGCCAAAACGTTGGCACCTGAGCATAGAAAGCGGCATTTGCCACTCAGCCCAATAACTACTGTCCTTTATTTCTCTTTCCTATAATGCATACTTTCCTGATTTGTCTGCGCCTAACTGAAGGATTGAATGAATGAGCCTAGTGTGTCCCATAAAGGGCAAAGGCATCCTGCAAGAGGGGAAGCTCTTGTAAAACTCACGTGACGAGCTATTTCACGTAAGTATCAATTAGCACTGTAGGGTCTAAATGGTCAAATGCAGCGAGGTGTAGAACAATTTGGAAGGATTATGAAAGACACCTAGTAGAAAGTGCGCTAAATTACGTCACCAAAAATTCCACAAATTTGTAATAGTCCATCAATCCCTTACTATTTGATGAAACTGTAATACATCTGCGCACACATCACAGTGACGAGCAGCGAGAACTTCACATGCCCGCGAAGGTCGTTTGCGTCTTAACGGGCGCCGGGGTAATTTTAATCCGTTACCGCAAGCGCCGGGACGCCCCGCGAGTGGAACTCAGATGTGATCCGCGCCAGCATCTCCTTGTTTATGTGTCGATAAGCTCCTCATCGATCCGCGTGGGCCAAGCGCAATTTGTATGGCGTGGTAATGCACGGCGGCGGTAAATTATACGAATTACGACGCCTCGCGAGCGCGTCCCACGTGGCGGGGGGTTGCGGCTTCGCGTCGCCGCGATTTATCGCGCGCGAGGCCCGCGCGCGGCGCTGGTGTCGCCTCGGGGCGTCTTGGTGGCCCTCTGCGGGGCGGCGCCGGAAGAAGAGAACGTGAATGCGAAACAGCCGCCAGCGGAGTTGAACGGGTGTTCTATATCTCAAGGGTCATGAGCTGGGTTTGTGGTTGGCAAATACGTACATTCTTTATTTATTTCAATAACAATAACAACAACAATTATTATTATTATTTATTATTATTATTATGACTTAACATATACTTTTATATAAGTTTATAAATGGGGAGTAAATGGTATTTAATCAATGATTTACCGACTAAAATTTAGTGAAGTTATTAATAATACAAAATGAAGAAGTAAAGTTTTATATAAAATTGTAAAAAGTAGAGTACAATTCAGCACACACAAATAATACTAATGTAATGAGACAAAAACATGCAAAATATAAAGTACTATAAAAATAATTTTGACGAAGCAACCAATCACGGAATAATGGCAAACGTGCCTTCTTCTTCCTTTTCAGACGGACAGACAGACAGAAAGAGAAAGGATGAGAGACAGAGAGAAAGAGAGAGAGAGAGAGAAAAAAAGTGACAAAAAACAGAGAAAAAGGAGAGGAAGAGAAAATAATATTTTTGGTATAGGTATTATTCCTAACTAGGTTATGTGGTAGTATTTTTACTTTTAACAAAGAGCATCAAAACTCACTATCAATCTGATTAATGAACACGCAAAAGAACGCCGCCAGAGAACGTTAATTTTTAAATCGTCTTTCGTTTCAGGTATGAGTTATACAATAAAAATTCAACTTCACTTATTCTGTAGAAACATACCAGATAAATACAGCGAAGAACTGCTGGTTCTCCTGCCTTCTGCAAAAAGGGTGAAATTATGTTTAATGCATATTTGAACTGGTGTGTATAGAACAAGGGTTTTTGAACCTACGCTTCAAAATTATATTTGCAAAGTCTTCGTGTCAGATAATCCCTCTAGTGACCTTTCAACTCCTCAAATTACATTAAACCGCTCACAACAAACGCTGGAACAAAAATTTGGACGAGTGTATTACAACCACACGTCCTCATTTTTCGCATCTTCCCTTTGAAGACAGCAAAGCCGCTTTCAGCGAGTGAGGACTAGCAACCTCGTCAGGCGAGGGCGCCTGGACGTCGAGAGTGACCCCGTTATCCTCGGTCAAAGAGTTCAAACCCCATTAAGCAGCCTGGCGAACAACGGCCCGCACAAGCAGTTTAAAAGTTAGCGGCGACGCAGTTTCGTTTATCCTGGGCGGCGAGAGCACCGCGGGGACGTGCCAGGCTGCCGGCGCCGTGTTCCGCAAGTGCTAATTATATACTACGGCCAGTTGGCAACTATCGCTGCACCGCGTGCAGGGTCTCGTCACCTTCTCTGGGGCGGCGGCGGCGCCCCGTGCCGCGGTGGCAGACTTGCGAACTAATTGCTCGGGACTGGACTCGGCGCCGGCGGGAGCTTGCGGCACGGGACGCCGGCGGCGGCGGTGGCGGTGGCGGCGGCGACGGCGGCGGCGGTGGCGGCGGCGGCGGTGGCGGCGGCGGTGGAGGCGGCGGTGGCGGCGGCGGTGGAGGCGGCTGTGGTGTCCGGGGGCAGCGGCCTCGTGTTGTTTTCCCCCTCGGCCCCCGCCCCCCCAGGCCCGCCCCCGCCCCGCCCCCTCCGGGACGCTGCGCCGGCCGCCGCCGCTGCCGCCGGCCGGCGCAGCCGTGTCTGTAGCAATCATAAATCAGGGGCAGCCATCAGCCGGTATCTGTCGGGCTACACGCCGGCACATCAGCGAGCAGTCGAGGAAATTAATTAGTGGGACAACCACGCGGCGCGCTGCCGGCGGCGGCGGCGGGGCGAGGGCAGGGGTGCGACGAAGGGGGCAGGGTAGCGGGGGGCGGTGGCGGGGATAGGGGAGCAGAGGCGAGGGACGGAGAGTCCGCGCGCGACGCCAGCGCCCCGCGAGAGCCAGTGGCGTGCGCCCCGTACCATTGACTGACAAGTGACGAGGGCCGCGCGCCGAGGGATCTTGACAGCCGAAACACTCATACATCATGCGGCGAAACGGCGGCGGCGATGGAGGCGGGGAAAGAGGCGCATCGGGGAGCGGTGGGGGGAGGGGCGGGGGCGGGTCAGCTGCGAGGGTTGATATCCACGACGGCGCCGCCGCAGCCCGGGAGGATTTTGGTCGCAGTGGATATACGCAGAGAGACAGCGAGCGGAATAGAAACGCAACGCGGCTGAGCCATACATATTTACTGAGCTACGGCAGTGGGAGTGGCAAGGGTGCCGGCGGCGATGAGAGGGCGTCGGGGTTGACGAGCGACTGGGGCGACTGGAGCGATTGAGGCGAC
>BLKR01010519.1:0-53775 GCA_011170035.1 Teleogryllus occipitalis | reverse complement strand
AATTAGTTTTGACAAAAATTCTACGAATAGTTTACACACTAGTGTTCACAGAGAAACAGACAGACAGACCAGGGGACACATGGACGGAGAGACGGACGGTTTGATATAATAACAACACTCTCTTGGCAACTTAAGTCCCCAAAACGTGTAATTCCATTAAATTCTCGACATCGATTTACTGCAACATTACATACATACCTCTCTAAATATTACTTTTGTTACTCCGTATGTTTACGAGGAAGTAAAAATAAATATATAAATAAATACACTTTCACACACCACACAGTAGGTTACCCGCAAAAAAGAATAATTACAGGGCCCGAATTCCTGCCCGTGAGAATGCAGTTCTAATGTTATTACATAAACAGGGGGTCCCACCAACTATGGACCACCCCCACAACTTCTAAACGGTTCAGGATATCGAAATAAAGTGTTTGCTGAATAATGAGGAATCATGGGGCAAGTAACGAGCCGTAGAGAAATTATCTATAATATTTTTAATTTTCGAGAAATAGAATCATCTTCGATTTTTAAATGGAACTATATATTTTTATCACCAGCAATGGATAGACCATGAAAAGAGGATTAAAATGATGTATCATTTGCTAATATTTTGATAGTAACTTGAGTATAAAATTAGGCTTTCTGACATGTGATTTTGAATTAAACGGGTAATCGTTGCAACTCTCGTCTTTTGGGGAAGGTGGCCATCACGACGTCTAGACTGTTGCGTCCTGACTGAGAGGGGTGGCAGTGGGGGATAAGAGGCATAACTACAGTAATTCTTAGTGATGGCACAGACATCACACTAAGAAATACCAATTTTGACAATCAGAATGGGAGACATTTTCCATTTATTTATTTGGATTTAACTTGCCTTCTACTAAAATTTCAAAACATTGATCGTTCCAAAGAACGATATAAAAAAATGGTAGCATAAAGATGTTAATAATAATAAATATCATTTTCAAACTGAATAAGAAGCCAACCACCGTCTCTTCGTTGGTAAATGTCATTTTTAATTAAAATGATCACTCGTCCACTTTGCAACCACACGACTGCTGTTCTTAAATGGAAAAGAAAACTATACACTTCCGTCTTCTGCATTTTCAAGTTTGAGGCAGCACTTGGCGCTATGAAATGAGAAACTCACTAATCAGAATGAACAGTAGCGAATGCAGATATGCATTTTTGTTAAAGTTTGGTAGTTACACTAATAGAACTGTCAAGAGTATTTCAAGTTTTTTATTACTTTGTTCTTCTGGTACTACGTGTTTAAATAGGAAGTTAAGTTACTGTGAATAATAAGAGAAAATGTCTACCTATCTATTATTTGATGAATTAATCAAGATATTACAACGAAAATCTTTAAGAATTCATTCGCCTCCCATATATTAAAGTGATAGTTTGTTTCTGCACTGAGTTCGAGTTCGGTAAATTTAGAAATGACCTTTATAATAATTATTATTATTATTGTTATTATTATTATTATTATTATTAATTTTATTATTATTATCGTTTTCGCTACAATATTTTTATTTCGTTTTTTTCGATTATCGTTGATTTGGAATTTCAGAAGAAGAAAAGTTCAACTCAGATGAACAACTGGGAAAAAATTCTCATTCAGATTGTTAAAATTGATGTTTGTTCATATGTTTTTCATGTCAAGATCATGAATTGCTGCAATTACACCTTCATCCTACACGGTCATCTCTCTTACACTCCTCTCTTCACAAAACAGTATCAACGTCGCGAAGGCCACCTTTCCAAAACGGCGACTGTTGCAAAGGCTACCCGTTTACTTGAAAATCTGATGCCAAAAAATCTAATTTTATACTCAAATTACTCTTAAAATACTAACATATGATAAATCATTTTATTCCAATATTCATGATGATAACATTGCTGATGAAAAAATATATAGTTCAATTTCAAAAATCAAAGATGATTAAATTTCTCGAAAACTAAAACTATTATAGAGAATTCCTCTACCAGCCTGTTACCTGCCCCAAGATTTTGCATTGTTCAGCGAAAACTGCAACTCGATACCCTGAACCGTTTAGAAGTTATGGGGGTGGTCCATATTTGCTGGGACACCCGGTATCATATAAACATTAGAAAGCCTATGTAACTTGATCGATGATAAATGAAAGCGATTGCTGTATACTAAGCGAATGAATAGGGATGACTAAATACGTCTCGTAGTGGAAACCTCGAAATGTTTACTTTTCATAGCGTCAACTTCGGGTAGCTATATTTTCTTAATTAAACCCCAAAATATCCAAGCAATTATTTCAAATTAAATAAAACTACAATTTTATTGACAATAATACTAACCTGATATGACTTTCTACAAACAATTATATGGAGATGTGAACTTCTTCATCCTAAATTTTCATCCTAAATCGTTACTTTTAATTTTAACGATTATGTTAATGTTTGCTACTCAGAGACACGGAGCACGCTCGAAAGAACACAATAAGTAAACGAAATTGAGGATATTATGATTATTATGTCGTAGTAGCTTCATTGTTGAAATGACGACTGATTCTTTCATATGAGATTTTCTGTGTTTCATGAAGATGACCTCAGCGTATACGTATTTCGAAGACGTGTAAACTTCCATGATTTTGACGCGATAAGCGATGACCTCAAACAATCCACTTCGATTCAGAGGGTAGTGTCAAAAATCATTGGCGTGTTAGTGTCGAATGGAAAAGAATGCGTCTAGGAATTGTTCTGAACTTCGAATAATTGAATTTTAAAACATGTTTATTTGCAAACTTTGCACCTTCATTGAAATTTACTTAACTGCATACGTAAGTTCACATTCCTTCAATTACACATGTCCATAAATAAACATATGTCATTACAATATTATAATAGTATTATTACTTTTTCGCATATTCCATACTGATGCGATATGCTTCCAAAGGCAGCAGACTTACTGGTTAGAATGA
Source organism: Teleogryllus occipitalis (assembly GCA_011170035.1). Lineage (NCBI taxonomy): Eukaryota > Metazoa > Arthropoda > Insecta > Orthoptera > Gryllidae > Teleogryllus > Teleogryllus occipitalis. The sequence continues at coordinate 50,815 of BLKR01010519.1, read as the reverse complement.
AATTTTGAATGTTATAACAATGTATTTCGTATTTGGAACGTGTGAATACTGAGGAGCTGGAAGCTTTAATGTCAATATTTATACGTCAAGACAATTAATGCAAAATTATTGTTTTCTTGTATATTTAATTTGAAAAATTTTCCACAATTTTATATGTAAAGAATTGGCTTCCTAAGAAGGTGGATAAAGGCTTTCTCGAGGGAAAGCGAGTGTTACGATTTATGCTTACAAACTCGGCCTACTTCGCCTTGAAGCGTGTGGAGGAAGGACGCAATTTTCACCGGGAGGTATTTCTGAAAGCCAATTGATGACTCTTTCTTGCTTCCAAGTTGAAGATTGTTCGATAGCCGACTCCAGTAGTATTTTAAAATTTATGCTGTAATTGTTAAACAAATGGAACTTAAAGTATTTAGAATAAAATGAAAAATTAAGGAGCTGAAAACCAGGAATATCTAACCAGCAACAATTTTCGTGGCAATTAATGCAAGCGTTGTGGACGCTTGTCCCCTCCAACCCGTTAGGAACTTCAAATGTATTTGCCGGAGAAACTAAGCAAGCCGTTGCAAAACGGCTTATAGAAAAGCTTAACGTGGGAACTGCCAAAAAATAGTTGCCATGACATGCTAATTTCTTATAAACACTTACGTATCTCGAAAACGAAAGGAAGCGCTAATCGGATTGCGGAATTTTACATCTCGTTTAAAGGCAATTTTAAAAAAGCAATACTTTTTTTGTAAAATTTAAAAATTTATAAACAATTTCCAAATTTTACAATTCTAAAGTGGGAAGGGTTTTCTGATGTCCCAGAACCAAAAACTGCGAATTAACAATTTTGCAACAATTAACAATTTTATAAACAATTCCGAAATGTGCGCTATTCCTGCCGGGGAGTGTCCCCAAATTGTCCCTGATTTGATGATAGTAAAATAACAATTTTGACATGAGATGCAAATTAATTGCTTAATATCTAGTTTAATTGTTACTTTAATGATACATATACAGCTGGTCTTTGAATTTTACTTTCCCTTATTGAAATGGTTCCCTAGAAGTCCTAACGATTCGAGAAAGACAGTATTTTGCATTTTTACAAATGTAATATACATATGAACAATTGAAAATATGCAATTATAATCGTTTTTCTTATCGCAAAATTCTGTAGTAAACTGGTCATTTGATAAAGTTCATAAATTGCGTTTGGACAAGAATATTGGAATTTAAATATCTATAAGAACGTAATTGTTCTAAAATTAGTATTATTTTATCTGACATCAATGCAATTTCTTAAAAAAGAATTGTGTTAACAGTGATTAAGTGCTATGAGTTCATATATATTTCAATGAATTTACTTTCATGTTCATTGAAGTGTTTCTTTCATGTATTTTCATTTGAAAATACTTCCACATCTGAACTGGCGGCGCCCGCCATTTTGTACGACGTAATTTTGTTAGGGCACTCCCCCCTGCGTTGAGATTGGCTACGATGGTTTGTGAGGCTCCGCCTGCGACGTTTCGTCATGACAAGGGCTGTCCAAGCCGTGCAAAAGCTGAACTTAGCCGCAGACGGCCGCGATCAATTTATGTTTCCAGTACTGTACGACAAGCAGGCGTCGACATTTGATTTGGCTATTTCGGTAGGATATCTACTATGGAGCGCTTTTTGTTTCCATTGTTCTAAGAGCTCGGCTTGTGTTGGTTGTTCGTGTAATACATTTTTTTGTTTAAGGTTGAGTGGTGTATAGTTCTCGTCTACTTGCTGTATCACTCTGTATAGCTGAGATGACAAGGCTTTCTCATTGAAATACTCTCTCATGTCCGTTATCAGTTTTGCATGGAGATTACCAATATTTAAGATGCCCCTACCCCCTAATTTCCTTGGTAGTGTTATTCTTTGGATAGAACTTTCTTCTTCTTCTTCTTCTTCTTCTTCTTCTTCTTCTTCTTATTATTATTATTATTATTATTATTATTATCATTATTATTATTATTATAAGAAAGCTTTGGTAATGTCACTTTGTAATGGGTTACAAAAGTTGTACGTGTGAAGTTACTTCTGTTATCTTACCAAATGAATCTTTCTCTTGTTCTTACGGCCGATTTGAGTAAGTTCGCTCGCTGATTTCTAAGTTGACGGCAAGGCTGCAACATTCGGCCTCCGTTATTAACATAAAACATCCAACGGCCCTGCCAATATAAGTTTCAATCCATATTGTGTGAAAATCGATGCGTGACTCGGGCATCGTGCTTGGTAAAGGATGTCGATTATAAAAGTTGTACGTGTTAAGTTTGCTTGGTTAAATTGCCTTACCAAACAAAAGCGACTTTCAAACGACGGATTTGATTAAGTTTGCTCTCGGATTTCCAAATCTACGGCGAGGATCCGACTTTCTATTTTTGTAATTAACATAAAACATTCACGCACCCAGACAATGCGAAACTTCCGATGCATTTTTATGAAAATACTGATATTACTTACTTCTCTTGACACAATTTGCTCGTGCAACTACAGTAGAACCCCGGTATTCCGAACTAATTGGGGATGTGCTCTGTTCGGATTATCTGAAGAAAATGAACCGTACATATACAAATTCATCTTCAGGATTACCAGTCAACGCAACTTAGCGTACGATGTAAGAAAATGGAAACAGTGTAGCGAAAGGAAGTGGCAATGTTACAAAAAACGGAGCACATTAGTACATAACCGATCGCATGTGGTAGTAGTTGCTACATTGTTTAGAAGAGTTGAAGCACAGTTTGTGACGCTGGTGTTGATGGGTATTTTAAGCACAGTATTCAGAATAAATTGGGTTGATTTACACTGTGTTCATGATTTTTCATTCATAAATTAAGTTAATACAAATCAGAATACATTTCAATGGCCGGTGTACTGTAGTTACCGGTGCAATGAACGTATCATTTCGACAAGTTGTGTTTCAATAAGTTGTTCAGTTATGCAGTAATTATAAAATGCTTTCTACAAATAAGCATTTTATTTATTTTGTTCCTTTTTTCCTTCATCCAGAATTTTGATCGAATTATCCAAAATTTCGGATTTGCAAGATTCGGATTAGAGGGGTCCTACTGTCTACCAATGTATTTATTAACTACTTAATATGCATATTCTGCTTGTGCTCCATTTATCCACACGCTTTATCTGTTCCTCAAAAAAAAAAAATTGCCGTCCAGGAAGCCCCAGGCGCTTTAAGAATACTAATACAGCGATTTATGGTGGCAAATTAAAATATTACTAGTTAGACCCGGGCAAACATGCTGTACTTTGTAAATCATTATGTGAAAAGTGACAATAACTCCCAACTTTGAATAAGCAACGATTGATTGATTTTTTCGTGTTTCCGGGCGAGTCAACTGGTCATTAGTCCCGTTAGTGTAGTGCATGTTCTTTTCTCGGGATATCACGGCGATCTTCCCCCCATAGATGGCAAGATTCGGTGCCGACCTACCTTCGCCTAATAGGGTTTCCCCCTAACCAGGACTCTCCCACCAGGAGGTCACCGGCCCAGCCGGGACAAGCTCTAAGCTCCCGACCGGTCACCCGGAATATGTGGTCGTGGAGTGCATGTTAGTGTAAGTGTGTGAGTGTAAGGGGAGAGGATAGGACAAGGAAGAGGAAGGACAGATCGCGCGCGGTCCGTGGCCCGTTTGGTAGGGTACTGCTCCGGCATTCGCCTGGTGTTGATCGGAGAAACCACGGAAAACTACCGATCACAGTAGCCGGCCGCTAGAATTCTCCTCCAGACAGCGACTGAATTCGGCCTAGCTGAAAAGCTAGAGTCGAAAATCCTGCCACCGTCAGGCCTCGAATCAAGGACCTCTCGGTCAGAAGCGCTGCAGTGACATCAGTTGATGCACTGAGCTACCGCCCCCGGTAATATGCAACGATATGATGCAGAATTATAACGCTCAAAATTGTTTATAAGCGTTATGTTGTTTGTGAATAGTTAACTTACGTTCTTCCGAAACAATTATTCGCTCGCAAGTAAAAAAACGGTTTAACGATTGTATCAACCATATGTAACTTGCGGAAAATATTTTCTCGAAAACCTGGAAGAGGACTTCATTTTAAAATTATATTGTTATCAAATGCTATGTCTATGCTAATTTTAGGTACACTCTATTAACGTAATGGCAGTAACAAAACATTTGCAGGTTTATACTTGCAATAACATGTTGCCAAGTATTTGAATCAAAAGATGAAAATTTATTCTTGGACGTAGTAACAGAAAATGAACTACTAAACTTCAAACTCTGAAAGTTTTTAAGGGGGAACGGAACGCCCTATGCTGCCAATGTTAAATTAAGCTATATTTAAGGAACATTTTTTTAAAAAGTTTTCGACCAGCAATTATGAAATTTTTAGAGGTTATAAATAGAACCTTCGTTGATAGCTTGATGCTATTTTAAAGATAAAATTAATTAAACTTTTAAAGATATACATTTTTTTATTTAATAACAGGTTTTTGAAGCATTTTTCAGATTTCAATACATAATAAAACTTTTTATATTGTACATAACCTATCCATAACAGCATCAGCATGTGAAATATACTTGTATCAACATATTCTAAAAGTTTTATTGCAATAGCATTACTCAAACCTGAGAAAATGTTCCTTATGTACTGAAAAAGTAAACTTACGGGAATTCAGCTTTAAAGTTGAGACATCAAAACAAGCCAGCACCATAGCTAGATTCATTAGCATCAACTTCATTTTCTATAAGCAATTTTCTCTTGATGCCCCTTTTATATTCTTTGGCTTGTTTAGTGAGTCTTAAAAGTTTGTTTTCAGCATTCCTTAATCTAGAGGTGTCGATTCGACACATGGAGGTGTAGGCAAATTCATTAGACCACACAACATATCACCCCCAACTTTCCCTTTTCCAATGGACTTGAGGCCATAAACCAGTCTCACATTTATATTAAAAATGTCATTATTTTCAATTTTTACACTATTTGAAGTACTAAAATTTACTGTATGTTTACAATCTTACTAATCTTACTAATTCCATATCCGCAGCAAGTCCAAATGTCTATGTACATTTAAATCCAACCCACTTGAGGCAGACTGTTTACACAATACATGTTCTTTCAAAATTGTTGCAAGTATTGAAACATCCATGATTTCATACAGTTCACTACCCTTCACTACGTCGTCGTAATTGCTGTTGACATTCAGTAATTTTCTCTGAGAAGAATTTGGCGTTCCAGCAGTGTTGAGGTTAGAGGAAGGCGACTTTGAAACACATTCTTTCACAACACTTTTCACAACACGCTTCCTCTTTTGCCAAGGCACACGTTTTTTAAACACTATATTGCTAAATCGAGGCATTGTCAAAGCCGATTACCGCCAAAACAAACACGCAAAAACACCTCACAACAAACGCACGTGTAGACTCGCATATACTTCGCACAACAAACAAAACAAACAACTGAATAACTTAGAACATTTTCAAGACGCCTAGCTAGTGCAGGTTCGCCAACTAATGAACACACAAGTGTCACTGGCGGCAAATTTAAAAGTAATATTGTTCGAAAAAGAATCTAATTGAATGTCAAACTTTGACAGCTAACTCAGACGCCATATTGATTTAAAAGGACAAGGAACCTCGCCGTCGGAACTCGAAAAAAAATTAAAATAAAATACTTCTAGACAAGATATTGAAATAAATCAAATATCAAATTGCGCAGAAAATGTGGAAGAATTTAAAATAAATAAAAACAAAAAATTCATTTTTTTTACCATATACCCGTTCTGTTCCCCCTTAAATCGACACCATTGTGCTTAAGAGAGCAGTATAAAATACGAATATATTTATCTATTCGAAATGTATTTTCTCAACAAAAAAGCCTAAAACACTGAATCACACAAAAAGTAAGCACCGGATACAAACGATCCGATTTCAACGTAAATTCATACACTAAGGGCATGTGAATGATTAGTTTTGATGAGATAGTAACCCGGTGTCATCTTTCAAGAGGGTAACTCTCGTCCCCACTCAGCAAGTGTGTACGATGTTGACGTCTTGAGCGAGAATGAGAAACTATCGAACGTCAATTCCGTACTAATACCGAGGACCGGTTTAAGCAGGTGTGGGGACATTTGTCTCAAAGGGGAATACGAATTCGTACAGCAGTAGGGGACCCACCCTAATTAGGGAGACTATACGTCCCGTTTTGAACGGGACAGTTCGATTTTTTAGGTAAGTCCTGGCCATTCCCTCTTTTTGCGAGTTTGTGCCTTTTTCCGTGTTCCATGTGTTCCGCTTGTCCAAATTTATGGAACTAATTTTCATTTAAGCAGTATTATCGTTATAACAGTATCAAAAGAGGCTTTGAAGAAGTAATTTGTGTAATAAGATTTTAAAATGATGAAAATTTCTGAGGTACGTACTGAAACATACAACGTAATCTGCCATCCGTACGGAGTAGCCAGGAATCTGAAAATCTTATTCAAATGCTGGATTGCACGTAACGAACAATGGTAATCAGCTTTCTTTCAACTTAACAAATTAGAATTTATTATAATGATAATCAAAAATGTATCATTCTTTGGTCATGACCAGTTTTCTCTATATTACAATAGTTATAAACCTAGTTATTCATTCGTGGGTCTTCGCGCTCCCTTCACTTCTTCGCTCGATGACGCCACGTAGAACCTTCTCCATCGACGCAGCAGAATCTTGCTTTTGGATAAAGTCCTCGCCTAATGTCCGTGATCTGGTTCAAAATTCTCCCGGCGATACTATTATAATCCGTGACTTCCCTCACTTGCGTCCCGGGTGGACGCCTAGACATGTATTTACTTCCTTCAAGAACGCTCTATCCTAATATAAGAAACGATAGTTAATTTTATACAACTGTCAATTACAGTCATTCCTTGATCTAGTAAAATATATCAAGAGCCGACCCGCTCATCACCGCGTTGCTCTAGCGAATGAATGTTCTACTAAAAACTCGGAAGCATCCGAATTTTATGTCTTTTTCTTTTGTCTCTCAAAACAATGCTTATCCCGCCTCTGCTCTGTCATTTCAACCTAACGAATATGATCCTTAACGCCGGTTTTTTATTTGTCACATAGCAACCCCTTCGCGATCGTCTATTGACATCCCTTTATTCTATGTCAAATATAATGACATTTACATAATAAAAATGTTTCGTCATTTTGCTATATCACAGTACGATTTCTTAGGTACTCGTAGTACAACAGTACTGACAAAAGAGAGGTCTATTCTATCGCGAATTTTACTTAATTTTTTGTAGATTTTGTCTGTAAAAAATACTTTTCATATTAATATGCTTATGTAATTAAACGTTCTTCTTGTACTCGCGAATGAAAACTAAATTAACGTTTGTGAGGTGTCGTTTTTGCGATCCCCATATCTCTTTTTTTGTCTCCAGGAAATTTGGTCAGGGAATGCCTCATCAAATTAATGCATCTTGGCCGAAGATGGTGGAACATCCTGCTGATAGAGACCAACAATATGCTCATATTTCCAACATTTTTGTAAAATATGTTTCACTTCATTTTGTACACTAAAAAAATGACAAACTGTCAATAACAGAAGTTTTATTTTATCATCTCCTATTTTTTAGGTGCTTAACGATTTTCAGTAGTGTATAAAACAGTTTTAAATAAATATTTTATCATAAGCTTTACCTATTTGTAAGCAACGTCATGAAGTATTCATCTATTTCCGGATACTCTTTTTACAGAAAACATTCCAAACGCACCAACAATTAATTCACACTCATTTCCATAGTATTCGCCTCATTTAGCAGGAAATGAGAAGCTAATGATTCACATGAAACGTTGTACGTCACACAAAACAATATTTTATAACACATTATCTCGCACGGTTTCGAAAACGACGAACGAATGGTAATAATGGAAAAAGCTTGCGAACGCATTGATCATCGTCAGAGCGCCTCCCATCCCAGCCTCTCGCGCACATCACGTTGGCAGCCCTCCGCGCGTGAAGGGCGGCTAATGCAGATCTTTCCGCGGAGGGCAGAGAATGGGCGAGGTGAGGTGAGTGAGGAAACGCATTATCATAAATCCACAGCCGCGAATCGCGCACGCGGGGAGCGGACGGGCTTCGGACGTAGAGTGAGCGACATTCGGGTAGGGAGAGAGCGGGAATGGCGGAGAGTGGGGGGGGGGGATGCGGACGGGGACTAGGTTCGACTCCCTACGGCGCGGCGGCAGGATTTTCCACACTAGCTTTTCAGCGAGGTCGAATTCAATCGCTGTCTGGAGGAGAATTCTAGCGGCCGGCTGCTCTGATCGGTACATTTCCATGGTTTCTCCGATCAACACCAGTGAATGCCTGAGTAGTACCCTACCAAACGGGCCACGGACCGCGCACGGGGCGGATGCGGGCGGGACTGAGTGTGGGCGGCGAGCGGGAGAGTAGAGAAGGCGAATGCCGGGAGTGGGTGAGATACCGGATTGATGGTGAATGGATTGATTGTTTAATTGTTATTGATTCCGGACTCATCAAACAATAGGGTCATTAGTCCCGTAAGTGTAGAGTATGTTTTTCTCAGGATGGGATGGTGTTCTTCTAACGCTGGATGACGAGATCTGGCGCCGTCCTATCGTCGGCTATTGGGAATTTCCCTAACCAGGTATCTCCACCAGCGGGCACCCCCAACCGGAACAAGCTCTAAGCTCCCGACCGGTCTCTCGGCATGAGTGGTAGTGTAGGGCATGTCAGTGTAAGTGTGTGTAAGGGGTGAGGATAGGACAAGGAAGAGAAAGGAAAGATCGCGCGCGGTCCGTGGCCCGTTTGGTAGGGTACTGCTCCGGCATTCGCCTGGGGTTGATCGGAGAAACCACGGAAAACTACCGATCAGAGCAGCCAGCCGCTAGAATTCTCCTCCAGACAGCAGCTGATATTCGACCTAGCTGAAAAGCTAGTGTCGAAAATCCTGCTGCCGTCAGGACTCGAACCTAGGACATCCCGGTTAGAAGCGCTGCAGTGGCGGGCGGAAGCCTTGGCGGGTGAGGGAGCGGGATGGAGAGCGGGGGGTGGGCTGCGGGGGGGGGACTGGTCGAGTGGCGGGTGCGCAGAGAGGAGTGAACGTGGTGCAGGCGGGGTTGGGCGTGGGCGCGGCGCCGCTGATGGGGAGGAGGCGGACGGGGGCGATGGATCCGGCGGAGCTGCTGCACTCTCCCGGAGGCGCCGCGCGCTCATCGATCAAGGTGGCCGTGACGGCGCCGTGTGCGGCCGCTAGGCAGCGCTTCTGATGCCGCCGCGCGGATGTGGCTCTACGAGCAAAGGCAGGGAGAAATCGAGGCACATCAATGCTGTTTAGATGATGGATGTGATTTCTGGTGGCAATATTTGTGTTTATGGGGGTCGTATGTCTCGAAATAAATACTGTACACAACGGCATTCATTTCGTACCATACTATGAACTCAGAGAAGTGACCCTACGTCGAAGAAATTACACGACGAATTGATGGGGTTTAGGATGTACCCGGTGACTGGTTTGTCTCTTCAGAGGTATTTCTCTCAAGATTCTTTTATTGTGAAACTCTTCTGGGGACTATGCCAAGGGTGAGAGAAATATTCATTTACACATGATACTACGAAATGCTTCTCTGAGCTATAGATTAACATATCTCCATAGAATAAATTGTCTGTAAGAACATCAGTCAATGAAATTAAATTGGGGGGGGGGGCGGTGCAAAAGTCACATTTCCAGACTGTAATCAACTGCACACGAAAGTAGTATCAATAGCAAGCGCAAAAGCTATTTTAATTTAAAGGTACAAATTTCCTCTTTTGTTGTAAAACCCTACTTATAACAACACACGCGCACTTTCTGTACAGTTAGTATCATTTACTATGTTTGTTGTTTACATTGAGAGTGATATTTAGATGTAAATAAAAGTTTCTTTATAAGTTAAGCGTTTTGTCACAATAATGTTATTGTGAACTAAACATTATTTCAAATAAATTTAAATATGTTTGATTTCTTTCATAGTACCATATTTTTTTATATAAATGATCACTTATGAGGGACTTCAATGCCACTACCAATTACTTTACTACTTTCTTTTATTTTTTTATTTTATTAACGTCAAAAAACAGTTAAAACTGCGTATGATGTGCATGGGGAAAAGTGAATTGTGTGCACATTTTCAAAATTCTGTGATCCCTACAATAAGTCATATACTACTTGAATTTTGAATTTAAAAAAAGCTCCCATGTAATAAAATCTATTTTCAAGAATAAATAAGCAATAAATTTTGGGCTCTTATCCATGTTGTCCTTCGGAATAATACTTCCTGCAGAGACAACATGGAAACGATAATTTGAATAACTATATTTCCCACTGAATTCTAGAAGTCGTGCACAGATAATGAAGTTACATTTATGTCCAGAAGCAAAACAAGGGACCATCTCAGCATTTGCTCAATGGATCAGGGAAACTGGACGAAAAACCTGATCTTTCAATTTTCAAATATCAAGGAGCACTGCTTCGTGATAGAACCTGTGAGAGCGCCTTTCAACATCATAGGAAGTATTGTGTCAGGAAACATAATGTGTAGTTAAATCAAAATCTTGTTTGTCGCTTGATGTACTACTTTAAATCGGCAAGCTGTGTCCAAAATTCAATGCTATTACAGAGTTTTGTATCAATTTAATTGTTCCTCTAATTTTTTCGTTACAGTCGTGAACTCGATTGGATCATAGAAAGATGAGATATTATATTTTAAGTACATCAAATAAAATCGTAATGTTCTTGATTTATGTTAAATATATTTGACAGAATTAAATCGAATGAGTGATCCTTGTATTAAGAATCTGAATCCATAATTCTGATTCACGTACGCCGTTGCGTGGGACTTCGAAATGGAATTTGAATCACATTGCATGTTTCGCTTCACGTACCAAAATTACTATGGCTCTTTGTAATAAAAAATCAATTCATAGACCGTGACGTTTTTATGTTCGGTTTTTTTTGGTCGCGAATTAGCCATCTGCGGACCGCGGGAACGTGCAGTTGTACTCACCGAGGTCGAGACATTTTTCCTGGGGGAATACACGCGAATTTATTGCGGAGGGATCAGCATTTCTATGGTGGGTCCATTTTTACACTTCATGATTGTTGGCCCTAGGAAATGGGGTATGGAAATGATGATGATGGAGGGGGAAATTGACAATCACAAACATACCATGACACACGTAGCCGGCCCGGTGGCCGAAATCGCTAAGGCAGTATTGTAGTGAAAAAAAAAAACACACGTATGCATTACCATGTACGAGGCGGGACACGAACCCACGATCCTTTTGTCCAAGACTGATGCGGCACTACTGTCTTAGAGATCTCGGCTACCTGGATCGACTTTTTATTGTTTGTTATTATTATTACTCCTCCTCCTCCTTTTATTATTATTATTATTATTATTATTATTATTATTATTATAACATTTTCTTCATGGTTTTATTAACTCTTTGAACTTCATAACGACACTAGGGGTCTGAATGTCATGACAAGGGTAGCATTTGTCAAAGGACGAGATGAATTCGACTGAGGTTTTCAAGTAATTAGAAAAATACAAGATATTAACTGTGAAAATCTTATCAATAGTATTTGAATATGTAGAATCGTTTTCAAACTCCCATCTGCCGTTTTTGTGTGATAAAAAGAAAATCATCATCCATTTCGATGTTCACAAATGCTCCGTTATTGATTAGTCGTCTGTTTTAAAGTTGCGTCACACTGAAAACATACTACTCACATATCCAATTTAATCAATCATGATTACATTCCAATGAACGAAGAGCTCTGCGGCTTTGCTTCGCCGCGATGAGAGCGCTGATGAAACCGCACCCAGGGGAGATCGCGGCCGCTGCCCCAACCGGCGAAATCCGGAAAACTCCGGGGGAATCCCTGAGCGGTCACGTGGAACTTAACGAGGCCGCGCCTCACTGCAATAGGTGGCGCGGCGGCAGCCCTGCAGGCGCGCAGCCTTCGTAATCCCGCTTTCGGTCGGCAATTAGGGCAGTGGGGTGACGCCATCGATCGGGCGCGAGCTGACTGAGTAGAGGAGGGGAAAAGGGCTGTGGAATTCGGGTGAGATGGGTAATAGGGTTGCAATTTGTCCGGAACATTCCGAGTTTCAGATGTACTAATTTTCAGGCTTCGGGTAATACTAGAAGTATCTGGAAAATGCGATGAATATTTAATTTGAAAAAAAATAATTGAAACTCAAAACATGTCTGTGATTTATTATTGAATTTCGATATACCAAGGAGCCCAAATATGTGTTTACACTAATACAGCGTTCAAAATAAAATATTATTTAATAGTAATTCATGTGTTTGCGAACAATTATTTTAATAAAACAATATTTTATTTAATATTTTGTACTGTTAATACTGTGTTGTAAGGCCAGAATACATCTGTTCCGCCATGAAAATACGTCTAAAAACGTCATGGGTTAAGTTGCCTTCCTTTATCAATGGCAACTCATACAATGAAATAATGAACAAATGACGTAAGACAATCGTTCATTCGATTTATGTTATGATTTTATTAAACTTTTGTAGTTATACAATAAGTACGGTTAATAATACGATGAATTATCTCGGGCCCAATAATTCTTTTAAAGCAAAAATCACGAAATTTGGTTAAAGTTTACACTTTTTTCTAAACGATAATTCTTAGCGTTTTAAACACAAAGAATGGAATTTACAAAATTTATGAGTAATAATTTATTATTAAATAATTTATTATTAAGTTTTGATGACAATCAGAACTATACATACTTATAAATGCACTTTATTCTATTCGAGCAAACAAATGGAAGAAAACATTTTCGAACATTTCCCAGAAAATTTGGGAATCTCATCGGGGCCAAGGTAAAGTATTCAAAGAAGTTAAATTATCTTAATAGTCAACGGAACGACACAGCTTGGTGTTTCTCCAGACGTATTTACTAAGTTTCAGCTCAAAGATGTAATCCGCGAGTTATGTGTGTCACATCCACACAACACACAAAAACACAAATACATGCATATAGATATCACTAGGGAACGGAATGTATTGTAATAAAAAAAGTAAAATATCTACACATATACGTTTTTATATTTTTCAAAACATGTAAGAAAAAGTATGAAATCAGTAAAATTAAAATTATTGTAGTGTTTAAAATTCCTCTGTATAAGCATTTTCCAAACAGAACATTGCTGATCACATCTTAACAAAGATTTGAAAGACTGAAAGAAAGTTCCCCCTCCACAGAAATAATTGTAAATTAGATTCTTTATAAATATAAAATACGTTCATAGCATACACAATCATTGTAGAAATCACGACCGTTAATAAGTAGTAGGATAATGGATCACGGGATCGGTCAATTAATGAATTAAATTAGTTTGCCAACGTTTCGGAATATTTAATTCCTTCATCAGGGCTAACAAACAAAAAACACAATCACAATAAATAAGGACAAACTCTTCTGAACAACAACATAAAAAAACAAGAATGAACATACATGTAGAAAAATAATTACACAGATAACTAAATAAATAAATACATTATACAGTATATAATTTTTTGTACAGTTACAACATTTTACAACAACATTTTACAGTATATAGTTTTTTGTTTGTTAGCCCTGATGAAGGAATTAAATATTCCGAAACGTTGGCAAACTAGTGTAATTCATTAATTGACCGATCCCGTGATCCATTATCCTACAGCATACACAATGTTGTTCAAGGGGAATTAGTGCTCATCTGAGCAGTTGTGTCCGTGATGGATCCAGGAGCTTGAGGGAGACATGCCACACAGCCTACGCGAACATCGCGACAAGACTATGATTAGTACAAATATTTATTATTTTTTAATCGTGTTACATATGGGGTCTCTGAAACATCAATAAGCACATGATTATAATTACTTCTACTTTAAATGCATCCGCTCATCCTTGATACCGAGTACCCATTTTTTTTAGAAGTAGAGGTGAGGAGGGAACTTTGACAATCCGTTATGAATGTCTAGTAGACACGGAAGAGCATTGCATTGCTTTGTAAGAAAGATGATGTCCGTAACATATATTACAAAAACTCTCATTTAAAATGTTCCGTTTCGACGTATATATTAAAATGTCACGAAATATGTAGTAATAGGTAAAATATATAAAAACATGCAATTAAACCAAAATATTTAAAACTATGTAAAGTAAAAATGGTTCTAATTCATTCAAAATGTTTAATAAACTCTATAAAATATTACTGAATGCAAATATCTTGTTCCTGTAAAAATATGTATTTACATGAAAATCCGTTCCCCAGATATCACTATTTTCACCTTCAAAATTGCGAGTGTCTCCTTTCCTCTGTCAGCATTGTTAACCACCTGTGGAACAAACCTTCATCCATACGTGTAAAAAGTCGACACCGTATTGTTGTGGTGATTCCGGAACTTTTCTTCCCTACACTATAATATTCTTTCTACAGTATATGGAAGAAATGTAATAATTATTTTGCAAATCATCTTTTGGTAGTCTAGGTCTGTGCGGCAAGGGGACCCATTGCCATTTGATCAAGAACAAATGCATTGTTTACAATAGAAAGTCCTATTTAATTATGATCATGAGCGATTCAGGTTTGAGGTTGTTTTTCATGCGTTAAGTGTATAGATAGATAGATATTTATTATTCTGCAGGTAGGTATATACAACCTGGTGGCAGAACTCTACAATTTACACATTAATAATATTAACTTTAAATTATTTAACAACGTAACTTCAAATTATTTAAAGATAATTATGATAATAATAATAATAATAATAATAATAATAATAATAATAATAATAATAATAATAATAATAATAATAATAATAATAATAATAATAATAATAATAATAATATGCTAACAATAATAGCCTTAACTACATTTTTTGGTTGACCTGCACAGTTATTTGAAACTATTAAATACAAGATTACACGACTTTTTAATTACACTTCACTTCACTTCACTTCACAAACATTTGAAATTCACTTCTCTTTCTACTTCTATACTGCACTACACTGCACAACACTTCACCACACTTCAATACAATACTACTTCGAATATAATTATATATTTATAGTAGGAACGCATTTAATAGTAATTAACACAATAATAATAGCAATAAAATATCAATAATAATCAAATAATAACTGATATAATAATCCAACTTACTAAACTAATAAAGCTTACAAATACCATTAGTTAATTTATTTTTAAATCTTTGAACACCTAGAGGAAAGGGTTCCAAGGCTGTCGCAGGTAACTTATTCCAGTCCGTTATTGTTCTATTTGTAAATGAAAATTTTCCAACATCTGTTCTCTGTGGCCTAAACTGAATTTTGTGCTTGTGATCCCCCTACTAAAGTACGAAGGTCTACCCAATCGGATGTAGATATCTTTCCAAGCTGGATAACCGGCATACGCTTTGTACAGGGCACAGAGTCTTGCCTTAACTCTCCTAATTTCTAGAGACTCCCATTCAACATTCTTCCTATTCCCTCGGAAAGTAAGTGTATACGCTCTTCTCTGTAATCTATTCAAATATTCCTTTTGGGAATTTCTATAAGGGTCCCAACAAACAGCCCCGTATTCCATTAATGGACGAACTAGAGATAAATAAGCTAATTCTCTCGCTTTCGCAGTACTCTTTTTTAGTATTCGCATAGTAAAATGCAAGGACCTCCAGGCTTTCCCTACGACACAGTTTACCTGATTTTCCCAACTCAATTTGCTATCAAAGACTATCCCCAGGTACTTACAAGACACGACTCTTGGAATGTTTTCGTTGCCTAAACGGTATTGAGTTTCATTGTATTTGCGGCCCCTACCAAACGTGATGGTTTTGCTTTTCGAACTATTTATTGTCATGTCATTTTTTTTCGCCCAAAAATGTAATCTTTCTAGATCACCCTGCAAAATATCCTAGTCTGCATTTGATTGAATAACTCGATATATTATACAGTCATCTGCGAATAGCCGTACCTTTGAATATAAATTGTCTGGCAGGTCATTCACAAATGCGAGAAGCAGGAGAGGTCCAATAACACTTCCTTGAGGGATCCCTGAAGTTACTTTTGCTTGAGTCGAAAATTGTTGTCCAACTCGGACTTTCTGTTTCCTATCTCGAAGAAGCTCGTCAATCCACGCCACAACTCTGGGGTCAATACCCGATTGCATTAATTTATGAACCAGTTTATCGTGTGGAACAACATCAAATGCCTTCGCGAAATCTATTATTACGGCATCCACCCTCCCACTATTATCAACTTCATCAGCTATATCCTGAAACAAAGATACTATCTGATTCTCGCAAGAGAAACCGTTCCTAAAACCATGCTGTCCCTGAAAAAGCCATTCTTTTCTTTCCCATTCTTGTCTAATATAGCTAGTTATCAAGTGCTCCATTAGCTTACATACAACTGACGTGAGACTTACTGGTCTATAATTGGCTAATACAGTTCTATCACCACTCTTGAAAATCGGAACAACGGTAGCTAGCTTCCAATCATCGGGCACGCTTGAATTGTTGATCGAAACCTGAAATAATCTTGTTAGATACGGTAATATTGCCTCTCCACCGAGTTTAATTATGTCAGTTGAAATGGCATCTGGACCCCGCGACTTTCCATTTTTCATAGATTTAATTCGTTTTCGCAATGACAGGAAAAGAATTGCTTTATTTCCCTTCCATCTGGTCAAGAACTAATATATTGTTTAGAATAAAAATCCTATTTAATTTTCTTCAAGGGTGATTCAGGTTTGAGGATGTTTTGCATATGTACGTCAGGGAACGGATTGCTTTATTTCCTTTCCGAATGAAGACACTTGATTGAAAGATTCTTCTGGAAGCCAAGACAAATAGTAAACCCAAGTCTTAGACAGTAAACAACATTACTACAAACCGAAGGTTGTAAATAACGTAGAGGCAACAAAATGTAACAAGGATCGTAAGCAAAATTGCATTACAATTCTTCAGTACAATCACTAACAAAGTTCTGCCATATGTAAGTCAATGGTAAGATGTCAGCGAGATAGTATCTATTGATTCCAGCGGTAAAGTTATTTATTACTCAAAGAAATATGACGCCATTGAGAGGTTCTTTCAATTGTGGGAATAACAGTCAGTGGGAAGTCACAGAGACAGAAGTCAGAATATATGGAAGATATTCCAGAACTCTGTACCTGTCGAGAAGAGCAGATAGAACACGCTGTTGCCGATATTATCCATCCACGATGGGACGACGAAACCACGTCACAATTTTCCTTAGCCTGTGAATATTCATGTTTGACACATATTGATAACTAATCTCAATTTGTAAGCATAATTCCCAGAACATCCGGCGGTTTACAAAAAGTAGACATTACACAAATTTTCTTCCACAATGAAGAAATAAATTTACTCATTCCGACCGATATGGAATGCTCTGCCTCGTCGTTATCCGACATAGCTATATATTATTATCACACACTTCACCTAATGGCCAGAAGAAGTCACTTTGGTGAATGAAAATCACAAATCTATTTTTGCTACAGGGCTCATGTCATTTTTATTCACAATTATCTATATCTATCTATCTATCTATATATATATATATATATATATATATATATATATATATATATATATTATATATATATAAAAGAAAGTCGTGTT
The DNA here is from genome assembly GCA_011170035.1 of Teleogryllus occipitalis. NCBI lineage: Eukaryota > Metazoa > Arthropoda > Insecta > Orthoptera > Gryllidae > Teleogryllus > Teleogryllus occipitalis. Next base: position 33,114 of record BLKR01010519.1, on the reverse strand, counting down.
AGTTACACTATTTATAACTCAAGAACGGCTGTACTGATTCGGCTGAAAATTGGTGAGCAGGAAGCTTAGAGCCAGGAGACGGACATAGGATACTGTTTATCCCGTTCGACAGTGTTCCTGTGTGAGAACGCACGTTTTTGCACGTTTTCGCACGTTTTCGCGTGATTTCGCATGTTAGCGGTCATTGTTGCCTGTTGTAACCCATTGTTGTAACGCCGCACTGATAACAGAAGGCGATAATGATAGCCGCCTTTCGTTCACCGTTATATCTATATATAGTCGTGTTAGTTACACTATTTATAACTCAAGAACGGCTGTACCGATTTGGTGAGCAGAAAGCTTAGAGCCAGGAGACGGACATAGGATACTGTTTATCCCGTTCGACAGCGTTCCTGTGTGAGAACGCACGTTTTTGCACGTACGCTGTGCAACAAGGATAGTACAGTTTCTCACAGTGAGTGCGACGCGAGAAAAAGATGGGACCGACTGTTAAGGCGGAACAGAGTTCGCCGGGTCAGCTAGTATATATATAAAAGAAAGTCGTGTTAGTTACACTATTTATAACTCAAGAACGGCTGTACCGATTTGGCTGAAAATTGGTGAGCAGGAAGCTTAGAGCCAGGAGACGGACATAGAATACTGTTTATCCCGTTCGACAGCGTTCCTGTGTGAGAACGCACGTTTTTTGCACGTACGCAGTGCAACAGAGATAGTACAGTTTCTCACAGTGAGTTCGACGCGAGAAAAAGATGGGACCGGCTGTTAAGGCGGAACAGAGTTCGCCGGGTCAGCTAGTTGTTTATAAATTCAAACATTTCATGTTTGTACACATTTCTTAGGGTGGAATAACGATGCTCATTTCAACCATCCACTACGTTATGATCTCTCCCTACTCCAACTACCTCTAGCATTCTACACGAAGGTACGTACAGGTCTTGAGATCCTCAGTCCTAGGAGGAAATTAGTGGCGCTAAAAAGTCATGCGCCACTTTTTATTTAGTTATAAATACTCTTTTACTTTTGATACTAAATATTAATTTTGATTTTAAACTTGAGTACTTTTATTTCCAAGACCTCCAATCGTTTGAAAATCTCCGGGTCACAGACTTTCAAAACGTGGCAACTGCACTGAGGACAGGAAAGCAGCGGAGGGGCGAGCTGAGGTCCAAGCAAACACAATCAACGCCGTTCGCTTTAATTCGTTCGCTTCGCGACAGGTCGCTTTTTGCCCGGCCGCTGCTAGCACGTTGAAGCTTTGCAAAACTCACGAAAACCTTTTTGTGACTACAAAAACTATCTGTGGCGTTCGTTGACGAAGTAAATTCTATTGAAAAGGTCAAGTGAAAGATTTCGCGCTCGCCTAACGCGTGGCTTGTGAGAAATTAATTGCGAAGAAATAAACAAGCAAAATTTTGCATGTTAACAATTTACCTGCTCACTTGGAGGTTTCTCACCGAAAGTATTATTGATTATTCCTTTTCACGATGATAATTTAAGAGCATATAATCATTTCTAAGCAAGTCTAAATTTGATGGAATCATACGTACTAGAAGTGTGATTCCTACGGATCTTCAGAAATATTTAATAGAAAAAAGACCCAGAGATTTCGATTATCTTGATTTGAGAATACCATATTTCTTTTTGTTTTAAAAAAAATTCATTCACGTTAATTATAAACTATATGAAATTAATGTGACATTCACTTTATTATACGTATTTAAGAATTTTCAAATAATTTAAAATTAAACCATGTGATGTCATCCTTTCCTTCATGGATTTCATGACAATCATGAAAGTGAATGCGTAATATGAAGATATATTTAAGTTTTTATAACCTAATTTTTTAACATTTTATTACTTGACCCTATCTCTCACGAATTTTAAACATAGATAGATACTAAAAGTATCACCTTGTTGCAAGCCATTGAAATAGATTTTTAAAGCACAACTTTTTATTTTTTAACTATTGCATCTTTTGCTTCAATTACACCTTCCTGTTATTTTTGTTCGGCCATCGTTACAAATATTTCGCGCTCTCCATGAAACATGGTGACCAACATCTGGTCATGCTTTTCAAACAAAATGTTCGTGTTGGGGTCATGTGGTTTGTGACGCAAACTAGTGCCACGCAGAACGAGTAAAAATCGGTGTACTGAATTAGCAGACCCACATCTTTCCACCAAGACTAGAACTGCTTACAAAAGATCGATTGAAACTCACAGAGTAATGTAATGAAAAAATGACGGCAGATAAGCGTTCATTTTATTAATGCTGGGATATTATTAATGTTTAGTGTTTATACTGTAAAAATGATAATAACAAGAGATAACACATCTGGATTTTAATACCACACATTTAAAACAAAAATCAAGACATATGGTTGTGTAGAAAGCTCGAATTTCTTCCTAAGTAAGAATCCTTGCCTTTTAAATGTAAAAGTCTGCTCACTTCAATACAACATATCCAGTTTTTCGTGTGTTTTTTCTCTCCAGTGGGGAACAAACTTTAATTTTAACAAATAGTTTGCGAACGAACACTACACAAAAAGAAAAAAAAAGTTTCATTTGTTGAGAAAATGGCTGTTTAAATAGGTCCGATCTAACGAATATTACTTACAAATCAATCTCTCTACGAAAACGTACAAAAGTGTACTAGTAGCAAAATCAGAAAAAAGCTAAAATTTAAAATGTGTTTCGTAGAGTTCTCTTATTGAAGCTACAGCTGAAATATGTATTTCAATCATTGAGACGACTAAATCTGTAGAAAAGTTACTCTAATACAGGCAAACTTTTGTTATTAGGCAGATGTAGTCGATTGAACAATTGTTATCCAATACCATTATCTGAAAACGCAGGATTATTCGAAACCTGACCCGGCCTTATTTCAATGCTCACAGGTTGCAAATGCAGATTCGTGAAAGCTCTTTCGAAGATGGAGCATTCGCCTTGCTGGAAAACATTTCTCGCAGATGAAAACTTGACGGAAATAAGGATACAAATGACAAGTGTGGTTTGTGGTTTGTCGCAAAAATAGTAGCTTAAATAAATTGTATCTTTCGGCAGAAAGTTGTAAAATTGGGTTACAGAAGATGTTTTGTAGTGCAGTATTTGTAAAAACATTGCTGACGACATTTACACATTATAAGTTTTATCAATGATAATGTTACGCATGTTTTGGGAACTACTGATATTTCATAAAGGCTGCAATGCAGCAAGTAGATTTATCTGAAATGACGGAACCTATATGATTAACTCCACTCTATCCACAACAAATTCAACTGAAAAACAAAATTATTCCCAAACTTTTTTACTCTAATTAAATCGAATTGTAAATGGGTGTTCAGAACGGATGCGTTCTTTTGACGTACCTAAAATGGCGAGCTTGGCAAATCAGGTAGAGGAGAAACAGCAATGAGAAACCTAGAACAAAAGAATTGATATTATTCCACATTTACAACATGCTAAGGGTTTTATAAATAGCACTAAAACTGGAGATTTGGACGACCAATTGTTATTAGCGGTACATCGGCTTCATTTCAAGTATCTATTTAAATTTACATGCTGTGATCACGATCGTAAGTGCACGCACGCACATTCACACACTCACACTCGCACGCTCACATACATACTCACAATTGGGTGTAATATGAGTATTATCGTAAGAGAATAAATTAACGCCCAGTTTTCATCATTCAAAATTTTATAATTAACATCAGGGAAGATTGAGTTGAGGCATTTATCACAAAGTTTAACTGAATCTCTCTTCAACAGTACTGTGACATACCAGACTGTCACACAATATTTTGATGGGAACTGGGGACACAAATTTATTAAATTCATCCTAAAAATGTAGAGGGCATATGCATGCAGGCAGGGCGTTCCTTAGCAACCAGGAAAGCGGAAGTAAATAAACACAGCGTGGCAAGTAACGGACAGAAGATTATGATATAAGGGCATGTAGGATTGGCGGTAAACTAGTAATGGGGTATGACGTAGAAGGAAACTCGAAATTGTTTTGTAAAACAAGAGACAAGAATGTATGAAAGTTATCGAGGGTTGAACTTTGTAATATTGGAGGGATGAGCTTTAGACCGTGTACCGTACACATCGTACTGCAGAGGTTATTGTAAATGATAGATGCGGGACTTGGTGGAATTTAGCGGGAAATAATTGAGCAGTGAGGACTGAATATTTTGTGGGCGTAATTCTATTTGGGACTTTCAAATAATTCTGGCACCGGGTGCGCGCAAATCGGACTTGAAGAAAATTCGGACGTGAGAGCAGGGAAGGGAGACTCGAGACATATCTGGTAGTTTAGGGGATGAACTTCATATTTCATCGCGTTAAAAGTTGGAGGAATTAATTAGAAGAAATAGACTTTCGTGTATCGTGGATTAAGTAAAAAGTCTTGGAGTTAGTGCCCATCCGTGGCAAAGAATAGGGAAGTAAGTGAAACAATAAGTTGAGGAGGACATCGACTCGGCAGCGGAGAGATGAGGAGAACAAGATACAAGAGAGAAGATTGGTTGGAGCGGTGCATTCTTCCTGGCCTCATCGTCCAAGAGCACATGGATATCTAAAATAGTAAGAATAATAGCTCTATAAACAAGTTTTACGATCGGTCATGACCAAGGTGACATTTCATGTTAAAAAGAATTAATCGATAAATAAAGCTGAGACTAGCGTTTGTTTTTAGTTCAAACTTAGAACCGTTCTCGTTCTGAAAAAGAAAAGCTGATTATCATTTCTTTAGCATCTTGTGCAATCCACAGTTTAATAATTTATTTCCAGAAACAAATTTCAGATTCCTCGCTTCTTCCGTATGGAGAGCGGATCGAATGATCGTTTGCTAGGAAGAAAGTAAGTACCGGCGACGATTATTTTCGTAAGAACACAACCGGCGGAGCTAGTAGGATAATTATTTACTTTTAGATGTGTTTGCGGAAAAATTTAAAATCGCAATCCTTTCCTGGCGCCCAAAAATGATATAAATTCGGAAACCGGTTGCAGAAATAATTTGACAGAAACGGAGAGCGTTTCAGTACTGTGATTTTGCTCACTGATGTAACTATATCAGAATGAGATATTTAAACTAAAGCACTACCAGAACCCGAAAGTTATCGATCTATACCTGATTTTGAGGCAATCTTAAACTAACAAATCACTTTCGAAACAATGTGTAACAGAATCGAGAACACCGTTTTGCTATCAACGCAAAGAACTTGTGCGGCAAGTTATATAATATTGCCTTCAATAGACATTTACTCACATGTGAACGCAAACGGCTTCACGCTGTGTTTGGAAAATAGAGGAGAAATCCACGTGCTACATGGAGGTAAATACAATATTATCCTTAGGAGGTGAGTTTTTTAAAAAAAATGTGAACATTGATGTTACCACATCAATTCATTGATGAAACCGTCTCGACATTTCTCGACACTGCGCTCATTCTACTCTCCCCGTTCAACTCTATTTAATAGTTTCTTTAGTTTATTTTTAGTCAGATCAACTACGCGGGTATTAACGACTATTTCTGTTTACACTACATCAATAAAAATACAACAATATAATTTACAATCATAATTATCATTACAATTTACATTGGTAAGAATTGAAAACAATAGCGTCAAATGATATGTATCCATTGGAATTATTGTTCAGAAATGTATTGATGGCTTTAGAAAATTTATTTATTCTTTCTTGGCTTTCTTTAGAATGGAGTATTGCTTCATAACTATAACCAATTAATTCTCTTGGACACTGAATCATTCTCCAGTCTTTCTCCAATCCAATCATTCTCTTTCCCGAACCCGAAATTTATCGATGAGGTATCGAGGTTAGGATTTCCTGACTTTCAGGCAATCCTAACCTATGTAATTGTTCAGATCAAAATAATAATATTTGTGAGTATTAATAGGAACATGGACAGAATATCAACCATTTGGTCTAATGATGGTTTTATAAATATATATGTAACTAGTTGATTGAATCAAAGTTTCTGAGACTAGCGTTATTAATAAATGTCCAACGGGGGCACCCAAAATATTAATAATGTTCTGTGTATGTTCGTTTTTCTCTTATTTGGAAAACAAGGACACTATGTTTACTTTGCTCTGTGTTCACATTAATATGCACAAGAGTATATGTATTGCACGCGCAAGTTTTCTTGATACACGAGCTCCCTAGTCCACAGCCAGCGCTTAAGAGCACGGCCCGTTGAGATACTTAGGTTCAAATCGGAACGGCACGTTCCAATTTACAATGCTGGCAACAACCACCTCGTCCTTTCAAAACAGTCGTAGCATTTCTCATGGAACGCTTTGGCGCTTTAAGTTCATGCCCACAGTTGGTACACCTGCTTAAGTCATGACTTAGCACAGTCCTCCTCTCCCCGCATCCACCGCTATGGAATATCATGAAAACTTGCGCGTTTAGTAATGAAACTAATTGTTGCCTATTTATAATGCTAATCATAGGTAGAGTAAGTGTGTGATTGCATTTGGCTTTGAGTTTTAAACAATATCGGGTTGAGGCAGGTGCGGATCCAACCGATCATTTTGGGGGAGTCATCATTGATTTTTATTAAATAATAATATTTGTTATTATACCTATAGTATATACGTTCTGTAGTATATATAAGTACAAAACAATTTTTTTTTAATTTATATAATTCTAACATAAATATTTAAATGAATTTTGCCAAACAAAGAAAGGAAACAAACTTCTAGACCTTTGGAGAGGGTGTATGGCCCCTATCCCCCCCCCCCGTGTTTGCCATTGGGTTGAATTGTTCCTTAAATTGTTTCCGAAGACTAGCGAAGCGGGTGGGTGGTGCTAGTAGCACATTGCAGTCTCATGCTCTCACATTTAACTTACAAAATGCATTACACCACTTAGTACTTTATAGAACCGGGAGTGAATGGTTCAAAAAGCAATTGTTCCCGATTCTAGCTCGTTAAGTCCACCCGACGCGAACACAGTTCGCACCAAGTTCGTGACCTTACCAAGGTGCAGCGTTTCTAAGCACTAGATTTCACAACGTTCTCACCCAGCGGTGTTTTCCAGGAACGTTCGAAAGCCTGGGGCAGGGTCTCCGGGAATTTAACACCGCACTTCGCCGTGCCGTGCCGGGCGCTCGCCGTCGAGCCGGAAGTTAGAGCGCGAGGAAATGAGAGACCGGGGAGCGGAGGGCGGAAATGAGAGGGAACGACAAGATGGCGGTCGAGGCGCGGCCACCGCCCTGCGCAACGGGCGCTCCCTATCGGCGACCGCGAGCAATGAAGTTACGATCACGGCCCGCACCCGCCGGTCCCGCACGCGCTTTTCATTCCCGCCGACAGGCAGCGCTCGCTGAGCTCGCGAGAGTAAACAATGTTTACGGTCGGCCGCTTGAATTATGTTAACCGCCACAGGATTAAAGTGGAAGAGAAGGAGGGGGAGACAAAAAGAGCAGAAAGAAGTGGTGTATCTCGAGGTCCCAAAATGTTTACGATCCAACGTGTGACCTTTTGGTGTTCCATCTTGGTATTTGGATCACAGATCCCTTGATAGTCCCTGGGGGTGACTTTAGATACAAGATAGTGATTGGTTTTCAATAAAAAAGAACTGTTTGACATTTGGAAGAAAGAGCAGAGTGTACAGAAAATTGTCTGAATTATCTGACTTCGTGAATTTTTTTACAGTGAACGTATTAAGCGATGCGTATTTATTTATGTAGCTTTCGGAAATAATGTAAATTACTTTAATGTTTTCTTTTATATCAAAATCATTTTTAGAGATTACTTTCGCTGCACATAACTTAAATATATTTCAATTAAGACACTAGATGAGTTTATCTCAGAGCAGCATTGCCGTTGACTCTTCCGAGACTCTAGCCGGGAGGTTCTAAGGTTCGAGTCCCGACGGTGGCGCGTTTTTGCCACTAGCCACATATCCAAGTCTAATTCAGCGGCTGCCTGAAAGAGAATTCTAGTGTATGGCTGCTCTAATTCGTAGTTTTTAGTAGTTTCTTTGATAAATACTAGACGAATATTGGAGTAATACCCTTACAATCAGGCCACGGACTACGCGCAATCTTTACTTCCCCTTCCTCGTTCTAAACTCTCCTTTTGTATACTTAAACATACATGCGATACACTACACTCTATTTTCAATATCTCGATTATTTAGATGAAAAGAAAATTAACGACATCACAAGATACTGGACATAAAGGGACATCAGTTCGACAAGACCAAATGTGCGTACGACGAGAATTGGGGATATTAATGAATTCAAGTTCTCAAAATTCGATTTAGCAAACAATAAATTTCATGAAAACAAATCAATGTAAAAAAGTCAATTTTCTGTTGTAGTTTTTAGAAATTTATTTAATCACTGATCAGCCATAAGGCTTATAACATTTGTTCCACTATTTACATTTGAGGTCCTATATTTTTAATTTGTTAAATTTATGTTGTTTTTTCCTTTTTTGGTTGGCTATGGTGGAGCGGGATACAGGGGATTCTGCAGTTCTCTCTATTAATCTTAAACGAAAACATTGAACGTGGAAATCTAATAACCGATCTTTTAATCTCGAGGCCTGAAAGAGCGAAATAAAAGGAAGCGCTAAAATCGATCTGGCCCCAGGGGCATGCCAATCATGCAAGATGAAGAAACGTTTCTTCTCTATCTGTTCATAATATTGCTCTGCCCGAGGCGAAGCTCCGACAATAACTTTTACATTTATTCATTACTTCTTTAACATCGCTTGTAATAACACAATTCACTCAAGCACTGTGCCTATATGCATCGTCAAAGTTATCATTCAGGATTTGGAATATAATTGGGCTTATTGCGTACTTGTTAGCTCTCCGTAATATGCAGGACTTTAACCTGATGAGAAAACCATACGAATATATCAGACATTTCAACTGAAGCACTCTGGTAAAATTGAAAGTAGAATGTATATTTTTTTCTTAATAAAAGTTCCAGTATTTCTTTTTATAGACAGTTCAAACTACATTTATTAAAACATAAATGAGTATTACATTCAAATAGTATCTTGCACAGGAAGAGCGTGGCAACGTTTCAGAGATCGAGTCCTCCATCATCAGGCCTTTAACAATATGTAAGCTAAAATAGGAAATTAAATAATTAATATAAATAAAAATTAAAAACCTATATTAAGATACAATAGGTGTGTTTAACAATATAAAGAATTCACATTAAATTTAAAATTTTAGGTGAATACATAATTTACAAGGAATTGGATGAGAGAATATCATAAAATTGACCTTAATTGTTGGTATCATGTTGAAACATATTTCCTATAAATTAACAATCATATTTATCTCGTTATAACACATAACAACATTTTTAAACTTAAAAATTAGCATGTAAGTTTGGATAATCGTGATCTAAGTTAATTCAAATTGAAATTTCGAATTTAAAACGAATGTGAACACACATGTGATGAATTTAGAATGAAAGAAACATTACAAATTGTCAATAGTTCTTGGTAACATGGTGAACTAAAATACCTATAAAATTAAAACAACAATGATGATTATGGTTTGAGCAACTCGACCTCTGAAACGTTGCCACGCTATTCTTGAACAAGTTACTATTTTGAATGTAATACTCATTTATGTTTTAATAAATGTAGTTTGGACTGTCTGTAAAAAGAAACATTGGAACTTTTATTAAGAAAAAACTTAGTAGCAGACAGTCTATGTTTCATCTTTGTAGGATGTATATTCATGTAAATATACGTGTGACAACATGAATATATTATATAAAAATGCATTTGTGCCATTTTGTATGGAAGAATAACAATAATATTAAAAGCTGTTACCTTTTTATTTTGAATATTAAAGAATGTAAGTTGTTAATATTTTGTCACTACGTATTAATATTGAATAACATTTAATGCACGTATTTATTATAATATTAGTCTATATTGAAGTAGTTTATATTCAAAATATAACTGAAATTCCTTGGCAATGATATCAGAATGTCACGTAACTTTAACACTTCCTGCAATTTTTGAAAGGTTGAAGTTATTGCAATGCAGTTTTCACAGAAGTGCATTAGGGAATGGGACTAGTTTATACATACATTCATTTTCATTTTATCACTTGTATTTTACGAGATATTAAGACAACTTTGTTAGTTTGTTTTTTTCAAATGGAGCTTTGTGTTCAAAGTAACCTACGTTCTGCTAATGGTGAGCAAATGATAGAACTACAACTTTCACATTACATCTCATGGAGAAATCGAGGCCTTAACATTTTAAAAGTACCTCACACGCTATCGTTTTGGATGAGAAAAAATATTATAATTGTGTTTCACTACTAAAGTGTGAATTTAATCTCTGTCGCTGGCGTAGTACCTTGATTCACGGGAGAATTATTTCCCCGTAAAATCCTCACCGCCCTCAAAATACCGACTTGGATGCATTTGCCAGTTATATCCGATTATTCATGATCATTCAGACCTGCAACTTTTTTGGACGCTTTAAAGAGATAAAGCTCGATTTTGCATGTTTTATATTACAGGATTTCATATTACAGGTGTGTATCCTCTCTGCATTTTTAAATTTCTTCAGCACTCCAAAAGCTCACCGAAAGCCAAATAGTACGAGATTACGTCAGTGGTATACTAATTTCCAGATTTGAAGATCTGTTGCTCCGTGTTTTCACCTCAAGGCATCAAATGTAACGTCATTTACTTTTCAAATCATATCAAATCAACACCTCAACAAGTTCGGTTTTGTTCGTTTTTTTGGACGAGCATGTACGGCATATGTTAACTAGATTACATTAGCTTAGTATATTTTCAACCTATTTAATTTCATTAAAGAGTGTACATTTTTCTCAAGTTCAACTTGCTTTTCGCTCAGCGTTCCTAACTTATAACCAGCAATATGCTAATGGCCTGAAGCAGAACCTGGAGCAGAACCTGAAGCAGAACCTGGAGCTAATGGCCTGAATCCTACTGAAAAAAAAACCCAAAATGTTTTTTCACAAAGAAGCACTTACAGTGCGCAAGACACCAAATAATATATTCTGGTCTAATATTTAAGTAACTAAATACTTCAACAAAAACAATCTTCAAGAATACTGCAATAATATAGTATAATATACAAATAGTATACTATACCTTAGTTCCCAAGTATCTAACAATAGACGCCTCTTTTATTCGGTCGAAGGCTGCAGAGTTTTATTTCAATATCTGTACGCATTAGAAATCAGTAATATAGTAGATTATATTACTTGTAACGTTTGCTTTCATGAAACACCACTTCTTTGTATATAATTCAAATTCATTTCTCACTTAAACTTATACATAAACCCTACATAAAATATTAAGAGACGTCACGGGTGCTACCTATCCTACTTATAAATATATCTATAAAAAAAGGTGAGATCAGATAATTTTAGAGAATGGCAACTATTTTTCTCTGACGAATCACCGCAAAATGTTTTCGTTCTATTAATGCAAATTCAAAATAATAATACTACGACCAAACGAAATTATAAGTAGGAAATTTTATTTTATTTTCAAAATTATGCTTAGGCACTTTATTAGTACATCGTTTTAGATTTTGACACAGAAGTTGTGGTTTAGATTTTAAAATAAAATTTAGTTTAAACTTAAATTGCAAAAGTTCTGTCAGGATACCCAGTGATCTTTGATTTCAAATTTATATGAAGATCAAAAATATGTAAAATGCATTTTTGTTTCAATTTGAATTTAAAACAGAATTTTGAAGTGAAGTAAAAGTTGAATTTTCTGCCCGAGTAAGAATTGCCAAATTTTCTACTAACTTATGAAATTCTTAGTCGTGATAAAAAATTCAGAATTATAAAATACAAACCCTATAAAACCCCTAAGAATGGGCTACAATAGCCCATACTTCCTCCTATTATTTCTAAATTAAGAGAATTCAACGAAAATAAGACCCATGCCATTATTTTAAGCGTCCCTTCTTCCATACAAGGAAAACATTTGCAGAAAAAGTTTGGAGCGGGTTTTCAGAAAACTTTTTTTTTAATTGCATTAATTTCAAATACAAATTATGCAAAAATACTTGCTTTTAAAAAAAAACGTACATGAACTTTTTGCCACAGTTCCTCGTTTTAAAGAGTTGACTTTTTAACAACAGATTTGGTTTTACGCAAAAATCTCCATCTTCATTTTTTGTATTTTTGAACTGACCTTTTGCAGTTTTCGAAAGTACAGAGTTTGCCAAAAATGGAACCAGCACAATTTTTTTTATCTTCCCTTAATACATACGAGGAAAAAATGTACGAGGAAAAAATACATACGAGCGGTTTTTGAGAAGAAAAATTAAATATTGTTTATATTTCGCGCAAAATTACACGAAAATTACTTCATTTTCCAAAACTTAAATACGACCTTAATTCAAAATCTGTTCTTAAAGAATTCATTAAAGACAAAATCACTCTCTTCACTATTGTAGTTGTAGGAATATGCCCCCTTCCGAAATGGCATCAAACATTTGGTGCCATTTTTGAGAAAAATCTGAAAATGTTTTTGAGGATCAATGCAAAGTACCCTCAAAAGTCAAATTATCCGTGTGAAATTCCCAACAGTTGTGTTCGTTCAAATCGATCGCGGGACCGGTAGCGGTAGCTCAGTGCATCAACTGATGTCACTGCAGCGCCTCTAACCGGGAGGTCCTAGGTTCGAGTCCTGACGGCGACAGGATTTTCGACACTAGCTTTTCAGCTAGGTTGAATTCAGTCGCTGTCTGGAGGAGAATTCTAGCGGCCGGCTGCTCTGATCGGTAGTTTTCCGTGGTTTCTCCGATCAACACCAGGCGAATGCCGGAGCAGTACCCTAACAAACGGGCCACGGACCGCGCGCGATCTGTCCTTCCTATTCCTTGTCCTATCCTCTCCCATTACGCACACAGTTACACTAACATGCACTACACTACCACATTCCGGTAGACCGGTCGGGAGCTTAGAGCTTGTCCCGACTGGGGCGGTGCCCCGTTGGTGGGAGAGTCCTGGTTAGGGGGAAACCCCACTAGCCGACGGTAGGTCGGCGCCGGATCTCGCCATCCAGCGGGGGAAGATCACCGTCATCTCCCGAGAAAGAAACATGCACCACACTAACGGGACTAATGACCGAAGCAGTTGACGCGCCCGGCAACACGAAAAAATCAATCAATCAAATCAATCGATCGCGGATTATCAATTTTGGAGAAAATCAGTTGAATGGTTTTGCCGATAGGCGTTGATCACGCACGCACGCGCACGCACGCGCGCGCACGCACGCGCACGCACGCACTCGGACGAATAGATGGAGAGACAGACTTTTTGCTGTCAATCGTGTGTTCGGTGTCAAGGACCCACAAAACAGGGATTCTGACTACGCCACGTGTAAGTAATAACGAAAGTAATAACGGAACAGGATTTATTCACTTTATCGTCCGACAATTAAGAGTTTTTCTGTCGAAAATTCGCCGTTTTCCGCTCGATTACAATACTATCTCTTCTTAAATTCATAAAGGCGAGAAATTAAAAAGGTGTTTGTTTGATATTAGTTGAGATTTTCAGCTATTTTGTTAAATATAACGTCCTGTTACTTTTTACACGTTTGTTTACTTGCGTTTATTTAAATCAATGCCTTAGAAGCATGTTCGTCTCACTGCCTTTATATCCAGAAGTTGCAACTATTGATCAGATGGTAATATCTGCCACAAGATATCTCAAAACTTAGTGCATCTCACGAAAGTTACAAACGTAACTATAACTAATATTAATATAAATAGTTTTAAATTTTTTGAAAATAGAAGAGAAGAAATAAATACACAAAATAGTTTCGAGGATGTATTGTGCTTGCATAACCACACACGAGCTCCATTAATCATATCCAATAGGAGAGCTAGATTTACTTATCATGGTGTGTAATGCGTATTTGATTAAGAAACGTGTCATACTGATATTGCATTATTCTGTGAGCACTAATTTTCTGTATCATTAATACTTATGAAGAAAAGGGTATTGAAATGTTTACGTCATCAAATTGATTACGTCAAACAGGTCATGTGAAGAATACTTCAAAATCGTATTATATTTAATTCATAATCACAATGACTTATAATGACCTTATAATACCAACCTCCGTGTAAACGATGTAGTGCATCAAAAGAGGAAGTTTATAATGAGTGTATATTGAAATGATATCAACATTTTCTTTTACATCAATATTCTCTATCAGTTTGATGAGATTTCAGACGTCCCTTCATAGGAGCACAAGATAAAATATGTTTTGAAGTTTTAAATGTTTCCCCCATTATTTCAAGATAAGAACGGACGTGACCTACACGGACGTGAAATCTGTAGCTACCTCCGTTACTGACTATTCCAATAAACTTAATTCTACGTAGCATCGTAGGCTTTCACGGCCGGAGTCAATATGAGTGAAAGTTTCCGGGCTGGTAGGACGTGGTCCAGTTGGCATTGAAGAGCCAATGCCAAGCTCTTCAATACCACCTGGACCACGGCCTACCAGCCCGGAAACTTTCACTCATAAATCTTTATTCTGTAGGGTTTGGCTTCAGAATTAACAGCTGGTGGGGCGCATGATGTACTTTTGTGTATATTCAATTAAGAATGATATTAAGTAAGAAAATTATTTAAAATAATTCATTTTCGAAAGAGAATGCAAAATAAAACCACATTAATCCATTACATTAGATTACCATACTTTGTATTAGATGTCATGCAATACTTCGTGCATTCTACTTCAAGATACAATAAATCTCTCTCGTCCAACAGGAGTGTTTTACGCTTTAAGTTACTACATTGTGATGTTGTTTAATACAAAGTATGTGATCAAATAGGAACATTACAAGCTCATAAATCATTCCAAACGACGCTTTTGTCTCTTATTAATTCAGGTCACTACTTTGTATTGGATGAAATTAAGATACTAATCATGCATTGCTGTCTTCAGCGACATTAAGATTTACTTCAACACGGAACAATTCTAAAAATGATTGATCAAGAACAAAAGGGAGAATGTGATGAATATACAATACATGAAGAGTGAATTAAATAAAAGGGACGTGATACTTAAGACTTCACTAGAGAGTAAAGTTAGGTAATGACAGCTATGTTAATTAAAACGACAAACATCCGTCAAGGTCTTCTTTAACATGAAACATTTTTTGTAAAATAATAATGCTTTTTGATTACTTTTTACAATTTAAACATGAAATATCGATATCCATAATATTGTTATTATTAACTTTCATCGTAGCGTATTCGAACATATTTTTAATTGCTGATAAAAATCGTATATTGAAACTTTTATTATTAATTACTGGGCTGTTAAAAAGTACATATTGCATTGTTAAATTATAGTCACAAGAGAGTGAAAAGGATTTAGTTTTTTGAAGTATTTCTCAGAAAACCATAAAACAAACTTTAAGTGTGTCCCTTGAAGACATATAAAGAGTTAATGCAGGTGGACTTTCCATAATAACAGCGGTGTTTACGTGTTTAGGAAATTAACAAATTTCAAAGAACGCAGGGCAACGTTTCATGTCTTAATGAATTTGCTTATTATTATTTCGCTTATTTGATTTGATTGGTAAGGATACTTCACGATGAAGTCGCTGGTAATGAGAAACAACGTAACAAAGCTAACTAATGACCATGATGGTGACCCCTCGTAACAACGCAACCGCCAAATCTACGGTGGTTATTATTTTCAAAAGAGATTGTATACTGAGGTGACAAAAGTCGTAGTATAGCAAACAGTACGCTAATACACAAATGACAGTAGTATCATGTGCAAAAGGTACAGTAGAGCAGTGCATTGCTAGAGCTTTAATTTGTACTCGAGTGATTCATGTGAAAGGTTTCTAATAGCACGACCTCATCTGCTGCGCATCTGAGCTTGTGATCACATCGGTTAGACCCTAGACGACCGGGAAACCGTGACTTGGTCAGATGAGTCCCGATTTCAGTTGGTAAGAGCTGGTGGTAGGGATAAAGTGTGGTGCAGACCCCACGAAGCCATGGTCTCATGTTGTCAGCAAGGCACTATGCCAGATGACGGTCGTTTCATAACGGTATGGGCTGTTTTAGCACGGAATGGAGTGGATCTGGTTCAACTAAACCGACATCGAATGGAAATGTTTATATGCAGCTACTTGGTGACTATTTGTCGGCATTCATTGACTTTATGTTCCCCAAAACAATTTCGTGGATGCCAAAGCGCGATTTCACCGGGCTACAATTGTAAGCAATTGTTTTGAAGGACTTTCTGGATGATATCGTAGGCTTCCGCGGCCAGAGTCATGATCTGGGCTGTCCGGGTGACGCCGCGTCGAAGGCTGGGGTGCCGACGTTTCGACCGACATATCGCAGTCCTCTTCAGGGCTGTACTGCCTGGCAGTACGTTTCGACCGACATATCGCAGTCCTCTTCAGGGCTGTACTGCCTGGCAGTACAGCCCTGAAGAGGACCGCGATATGTCGGTCGAAACGTCGGCACCCCAGCCTTCGACGCGGCGTCACCCGGACAGCCCAGATCACGACTTTCTGGATGATTCGATCGAATTATTTAGCCACCCAGATCATCCCACATAAATCCCATCCACATAATAATTTATGGGATATTATCGAGAGGTCAGTTCGTGTAGAAAATCCCACACCAGCAACACTTATGGACGGTTATAGAGACAACATGGCTTAATATGTCTGCAAGGGATTTCCCACGACTTGTTGAGACCTTGCTACTCTTCGTCGGGCAAAAGGAGGCCCTACAGGATATCACGAGGTACCCCATGACTTTCGTCACCATAGTCTAATCATTACAAAAAACAATGTAACTAATGTTTTAGTCAGATACATTCTCAAGTTCAGAATCAATGGCGTAATAATTAAGTTGATGACAATACGTTCAGTTGTTCCAACCAAAACGTAAAACAAAATAATGACAAGCAAGGATTATTTAAAAATCTTAAATGTACTATTTTTGATGAACATTTAATTTAAATTCTTTTTATTACCATGATTTATTTAGTTGCATCAGAATTACGCAAGAATACATTTCTAGAATTAGAGAGAAATCATTCCACACTTTTTGCCGTTTTTCACACTATTATTTTGATTGTTATGAGAGGAGTACTAAAACTATGATAACAGATATCTGACAGGAAGTTAACCACAACATATACATTTTTTTGCTTGAACAGGTTACGATGGCTCAGTGGATCATGTAGCATCACATGTTTTTGGTTCGAGTTCTGACAGTGGGGAATTGTTGAAACTTGTATATAGCTTGATCGAATTCAACCTCTGTTTGGGGAAGAATTCTAATAGCTTAGTGCACTTATCTAAATTGTTACATGGTTCATGCGATCATATCAGGCGAATGCCTCAGCAGGATCCTAAAAAAGAGGGCTACGTGTCGTGGGCAATTTTTCTTTCTTTATTTTTGTGGCCTTCTCTCCCCTTACACCCTCCCGTAAACATGCACTACACTACCGCATACGTCGGGATACCAGTCGGTAATTTAGAGTTTGTCCCGATTGGAACGGAACCAATCTACGGAGGGGAGAACCGCGAGCCTACATGTAGGTCAGCGCCAGAGCTTACTTTCCAACGACAGTAACCGACATTCACTTACTCAACGTACACATACTGTTCTAATAACCTTAGTAGTTTACTCGCCTGGAAATACTAAATAACGGAGTGAGACATGTGATCTGGTGACAAAGAAATCTGATCCGACTATTAGTGATACCGTACTTCATTGAATTCTAAGTAACTTGACAACTTACGTCAGCACATTTCGTTCGTCTGAGACCCATCAAGTGCCCCATTCAAGTGCAGCGCTGCTCCGTAAATTTACCGCAGAGATGCGAGTGCTACGTGAGCGCATTGTCGCCGAGGCTATAGCAGGGAGCGCTGCCTGCTATTTTCGCCACACTGCCCAAGATGACCTCATCCCAGTCGAGTACAGGCGAGCGTAAACAAAGACAACACGGTTTAAATGAAGTGCCTACAAGCATGTATAGTGTAAATAGTGTTTAAATGATTTCATGGATTGTGTTTATAAGTGTATTTGTATACTTTGACCAGTGTAAATAATGTAAATAGTGTACAGTGTTAAAGTTGCAACCGCTGTTGAAATGATGTCGTCGATGCATATATAGCATATATAGTGTAAATAATTTTTATATGAGTTCATGTGTAATGTTAAAAGTGTATGTTTTTGCAAGTGTTATATGTGTATGTATTGCTTACCGTAAATAATGTTCGTTGTTAGATTAAGTAAGATGTAAGACAAAGTAGATTTAGATTAGTTTGTAAGTATCTAGTTTGTAAGCTAGGCCATAAGTTAGCTATGTAAATAGAATTTAAGAATAAATATTACTTTGGAGCCTGGCGTCGGAGGTCCTAACCGAGTGCGAGAGACAAATGCCGCGCCGCGGGCGGTTGACGGCCGAGGCTGTGGGTGAGGAGGAGGACGGTCGGGCGCACGGACTTGGAATTTGCGGCGATCACCCGGCAGATGGCGGCGGCACCTAATTACTCATTGTGGCGCGGCACCGCGTTCAGCTGCTCGGGCAGCGTGGTGCAGGGCTAGGAGAAGGAGAGGTGTTACGCGAATTGGCGATGTGAGAAGTGGCAAGACATGACGAGAATGGATGAGGTTGACGGTATCGGATAAAAGAAGACAAGACGAGAAAGGAAGGAGCGGGATGAGAAAAGACAAGCGGAATATGATTGACTGGGAAAGAAGAGGGAATGAAAAGCGAACGTTTGAGGGGAAAGGAGCGAAAGGGAGAGATGAAGGTGGGTTGTAGATGGGAAAGAGTAAAAACGTCGCAAAAGAAAAGTGGACGAATGTGTCATTCGAGGGTACTGATTGTTGCAGCAGTACAGATGAGTACATTAGATAAGACGGTCTACATGTCTGAATGAGAGATTTATCAGAACCAGAGTTCAGGTTTGGTTGGTTGATTGGTGTGAGAGGTGGGCTGGTGTGGTGGGAGTGGGAGGGTTAGTAAGACAGATGTGGATTGATGGGAGTGATTGGGGTTGATAGGAGAGATGTGTTAGAGAAAGGAGAATAGATGATTGACAAGAGGAGGGTGGATAATTGATGAGAGGAGGGTGAATGATTGACGAGAAGTGAGTGGATGATTGACGAGAGTGGGTGGACGTTTGACGAGAGGTGGGTGGTTGACAAGAGGTGAGTGGATGTCAAGAGGGGGTGGTTGACAAGAGGTGGGTGGTTGATAAGAGATGGGTGGATTGGTGAGAGGAGGATAGGTTGGTGTGAGGTGAGCTGGTGTGAGGTAGAAACGAGATGTTTTGGTGGGACGGAAATGTATTGGTGAGAGGTGGGTAAGTTGGTGAAAAGTGGATGGCCTGGTGTGAGGTGAATTGGTGTGAGGAGGTTTTCTGTGAGGAGTGTTGGAGAGAGGACAGTTATTGCTAGGTGAGTTGGGTACGATGGGTTGGATTGCAGGATTCAGGAAGAGGAATGGAGTGATGGCGGGTGGGGATTGCAGAAGACAGATTGCGTTTTGTCTCTGCCGGTATGGTCGCCGTGAAGAAGCGAACGCTTAGCAAATTCGTCCCACTTCAAAAGTTGACTGGTGGCGCGCAGCCCATCCCCAATACCCTTTCTGCCGCGTCCTGCACGCTGTAGATGTCACCTCCATTTTCCTCTGGACCCATTCCATTTCCTTTAGCTCTCTCGTTTCTCTCCCTCGTTACTTTCTCTCTCACTCGTTTCTTTCTCTCTCTCCCTCTTACTCGTTTCTTTCTCTCTCCCCCTCTTACTCGTTTCTTTCTCTCTCTCCCTCTTACTCGTTTCTTTCTCTCTCTCCCTCTTACTCGTTTCTTTCTCTCTCCCTCTCACTGGTTTCTTTCTCTCTCTCCCTCTCACTCGTTTCTTTCTCTCTCTCCCTCTCTCTCGTTTCTTTCTCTCTCTCGTTTCTTTCTCTCTCTCTCTCTCACTCGTTTCTTTCTCTCTCTCTCGTTTCTTTCTTTCGCTCTCTCTCGTTTCTTTCTCTCTCTCTCTCGTTTCTTTCTCTCTCTCTCTCGTTTCTTTCTCTCTCTCTCGTTTCTTTCTCTCTCTCTCGTTTCTTTCTCTCTCTCTCGTTTCTTTCTCTCTCTCTCGTTTCTTTCTCTCTCTCTCGTTTCTTTCTCTCTCTCTTGTTTCTTTCTCTCTCTCTCTCTCGTTTCTTTCTCTCTCTCTCTCTCGTTTCTTTCTCTCTCTCGCTCTCTCTCGTTTCTCTCTCTCTCGTTTCTCTCTCTCTCGTTTCTCTCTCTCTCGTTTCTCTCTCTCTCGTTTCTCTCTCTCTCTCTCTCGTTTCTCTCTCTCTCGTTACTATTTCTCTCGTTTCCCTCTATCTTTCGTTTCTCTCTCTCTCTCGTTTCCATCTCTCTCTCACTCTCGTTTCCCCTTCTCTCACTCTCTCGTTTCCCCTTTTCTCACTCTCTCGCAGATCATATCACCGGAAAATGAAGATAACCGGCGCGACTCTGCAGATTAGACACGTGGAGAGGACGTACTTGAGAAAATACGCCATCAAAGGGTTAAAGTGTGTGGCCCATTCAAACGCGGGCCATAGGCAGCCGCCAATCGTGTTTCAAGGAAATTAACTTTATCTACGAATATGGACTCGCATGACTGTCATTGTGTTGGCGCGAAAATACTTTGGTTGCTGAAGTTTCCGTGAACCAGTGGCGGCTGGTGCCTCAACAACTGGAGGTTGCATCGAATGACGGAAATGAAATTTCCAAAATCAGAACACTATAATAAACGTAAGCAATTCTTGTAAATTAATTAAAACTACTTTGAATAAAAGTCTATATTGAAACATTAATTTGACAGTTTTATGCGTAGTGACCGTATCAGTTGTATTCACCTCGCGGTGGTGGCATATTCACCACGTAGTTCTGGCTTTGTTGTCCAAAGGGCATTCGAGTTTCTGTATTAGTAATGCATTGAGAGAATTGACGGTAATAGAATTCATACAAAACAGAAAATAACTTGGTTTTAAAAATAGGGTCATTGCATTCCAGCACTTTGCAACACTAACTATTGTTTAGATACATTTTTCACAAATTAAATTTTATTTCCAAAATTTCACTACTCTGGTACATATCACAATAATGAGAAATTTTCCACAAACACTCGTATTCACAAGATGCACTCACCGTTAGAGTCACAAAGAGTCTTTTATCCAAAGCGGCCAACTTTACAGAAAAGACTCATTAAATGTACATTTTGAATGAACGAACTTCACATTACACAAAAATAAATTCTCCAAACATCATAAACAATGCATTCAATATCGTCCATAATTGAATGACCTTATATTCTTTCAATAAAATGATAAATTCATAAAATTAAGTTATAGCTAGTGTCAGAAGAAGAGAGAAAATTGGAATTCCACTCGGACGCCTAGACCCTCACCCATGGAAGAAGACTGGTTGCCGCACCAAAGGACTTATGTTCAAACATAGGGACAAAGATGAAATGCAGAAAACCTGGCAGCCAGAAAGTAAATGCAATAATAGAGCCAAAAGCGTGACATAGTGCTCTTCTGGGAGAGCATCTGATTCCGAAGAGACCGCTCATTGGACTCAAAAGAAGAAATTTTGAATTAAAGAAAGAATTGATTCAACTTTTTTCAATTAATAGTTCCAGATTATCATGACTTTTACAAAAAGCTGTCTACATCAAACATTCAATGTATAGATCCAGATTTAGAGGAAATTAATCCTGATTAACAAAACCAGTGTTCCAAGTGAGTGTACTCATATGTAAAAGAATTTCTTTGATGTTCATTTGTGCGTTGTTCATGATGCAGCAGTAAAAAAATGTGATTCTTGTCAAACAGTAATTAAAAGTTTCTCCTGTTTGTTTTCTTCTTATTTATGAAATCAGTTATGCATTAATCGTTAATTATTTTTAACAGAATGTTGAAAAATGCATTGAAGTTAAATGAAACATGTGTCATACTTCATGTTCTGTTCTATGTTAATTACGGGATAACTAAATTGTATTTTCGAATTTTTGCGTGAATAACCGAATAACTCTAATTAAAAAGACAGAGCACTTAATTCTGCATACGAAAATATACTCAATGAAATAGCTGTAAAAATACTGTAGTTGTGTGTATGTTTTGTTTGAATTTTATTAACCCCTGATTTACAGCATCAGTTAAATGTTGTTGTTTTGTTCTCCTGTAAAAGTAGGTTTTCATGACTTAATTGAAATGATTGAAGGCGTTGTCATTGTCAACAATAGTATTTATTTTTAAAATAGCAGCTGTCGATGGCTTAGCCATCATCATCAGTTTTCTGCTGTCTGGGAGCCACAAACACGACTACTGATGATTAACTGATGATTAACTGACTTAACTGATGATGATGGCTAAGCCATCGACAGCTGCTATTTTTAAAATAAATACTATTGTTGACAATGACAACGCCTTCAATTATTTCAATTATGTGAATGTCAACTACAACTCACTACTGAATCAATATCAATATCAATTTCATGACTTATCTGCTTATTCACCGGGGTCAAAGAATTATTCCCAGGATTTGGGGAGGACAAAGCGAGATCTCGACAGGTTTTCTAGAGGTCCTCCCTTTCCCCCTGCGTTTCATTGCACGATTTCTCCATTATTCATTATCTATCTCTTACGCGCTAAATCATTCAAAAGACTAAATGAAAGTAATTGAAGTACTTCTAAACCACAAGAAAGAAATATAAAGCGGGAGAAGAATCTCACAAATTGTGCGGTGAAAAAAAAAATTCTCTCCTTGGCACTGTCGGGTAAAAATTATGAACTGGTATAGCAAAACAGAAGACAGAAGTCCTCTTAAATTAAAGAAACAACAAGCGAGAGTATAAGGAAAGAAAGATGGAAAGTTTTAAGTTGAAGTTAAGTGTCCAGATGTTCTGAAGGAAAGGAAACATTTACCAGAACAGGAGCAAAAGGAAGTTTTAATGTACTATTGCATTAAGAGGTTGGTAGAGGATAAACTCCACAAAGGAAGGAATAAAAATAATTATTCTGATATTTAAAGGGAGAATATGTAAACAGCTTGCGATACGATGGTTTAAAAAATTCATGAGGGGAAGAATGAAAATTACACAAGTGTGTAAAGAAAATGGAGAGCTTTTGCCTGAAAGGAAAAATGAACCGGCAGTAAAATGAGAAATGAGACCTGGAAATTTTCTTCCGTCGTGATGCTAAGTGAGACTACTTAATGAAGTTGCACTCATTCATTTTTACAGAAATTTTTTTGTTGTCTCATATCGTTCTCACCAATGTCCTCTTCACTACTCGTGAATCACGTGTTATATGGTTGCTGATGTTTATTTCCGAAGTGTACGTGCCGCGATAAAAATGTATTGTATTTTGGTGGTGGCGTACGTAAAGGCTTAGCAACAATTTCTACTTTTCACTTCAGTCATTCTTACTCAAAATCTGTTATAATACATGTATTTTTTAATATTTTCATTCAAAAGAGTTTCATTAGGAGAATTGAATTAGAAATTCTATATATTGATAATATATTGAATATATTATCAATATATCTCGATTTCAAACTCTACACTACAAATATTTTGCTAAGTAAATTGAGTAATTGGAGTCTACTTTTATTAGTGAACTTTCTTTTGTGCTACTTATTATCGTCTTACCTGGATTTAAACAGTATTCCTCCCAAGATTTGGTGATTTCTATCTTCCACAAAGGTATTATTTTTTTTTCTTTTTGGACATGGGGAAAAAATTTAAAGAATCAATAATTTTTGTCATCAAGTTAAAATAGTAATTATAAGAATGATAAATATTTGCCTATTTTTGGCCTTATCCACACTATCCAAAAATTTTAATGATAGCTATTACTTTTGTCATTATTAAACACCAATAAACGGATAAATTTTAAAAATATTTCAAAATAATCTACAATTTGAACGTTAAAAAAGATTACAATTGCCTAAATGAATCACACACAATCAATTATATATATATATATATATATATATATATATATATATATATATATATATATATATATATATACGATATTTTATGGTTAATTTTCTGTATACTCTTTTTAAGTGTTGGTTTTAAATAGATTGTAATTAATAGATAATTATAATATTTCTTAGTACGAACTCCAATACCCGATTGCATGCCTCTTATGGCTACTAGATACGAAAAGTGTGGTCGATGTGTGGGCAATTCTCCACTCTTTCTAAAGAGGTCGTAAGGTCGCACAATCTATTAGTAAACCCCGACACTACCTACATTGAGAACTTTCGAATTTGGCTCCTCCCAGACGCCCAACACTTCCAACTACTCTTTTTGTTTCCTATGTTCCTGGCTAGAGAACGACCCGAAAATGGTTTTACTTATTTCATCCTTTAGTTACGACCCTACGTGAGCAAATACAAACATATGAATGGAGGTTTAATTGAGGGTTTTATGTTAATCTGTGGGTTTAATTTTGAATGCTTTGAGCATGCCTTCTTAGACATGCAGCACGTGTAACTTGACACATTGAGAATTATACGCCCTTCAACAATCCACCAAATGCAGCAGGTTTTGAACAATCCATCTTGAGGTTTGTAAGTCAGTGAGCTAATGAAGGCCACTACAGTGTAATTATTGTTACATTGTTGGTATCATACTTCATATACATCTATTTTCTGGATAGTTTTAGAAAATGTCAAATGCCTGCTATGGTCATTAGTTCCGTTAATGTGGTGATTTTTTCCTGGGAGGTGGCGGTGTTGACAATTTGATGAATAAGATTCTGCACCGATCAACACGGCATGCCTGGTTTCCTTCTCCAGGTATCTTCCAGCTAGCAAACAATCACCCGACCGCAACAAGCTCTACGTTCACGACATGCGAGGTAATGTAATGCTGGTGTGGGTGTGTGTAAAGAAGGGAGAGAATGGGACAAGAAGGAAGTCGCCTGTGTTGCCCACCCGTTTATTTGGATACTGCTCCGGGATTCACCTGAAATCGATGGAAGAACACACGGAAAACTACCAATAAGGCGGCAGATTGCCTTAAGTGTTTTTACAGACAGCGGCTACTTTCGACCTAGCTATCTAATGACAAAAATACCCCTACCATTCAGTCTCGAGCCCTAGTCCCTTCCGGTTAGAGTCGTTGCAAAGCCAGCGATAATGGGTTGAGCCCGGAAATTCAGACATTTATTTTACTTAAAATTGGCACGCGAAAAGAAATTTATTTTTCTAAAATAGATGAGTAAAGAAAGGGATTTATTCTGGCTAAATAAGATGCTAAAAATATAGAAAACATTAAAAAGTCACCTTTTAAAAGTAATAATTAAAATGATTCACATTTTTACTTAAACTCAAAAATGTATATTAGCACTCACGTGGAAGTAAACAATCTTTTCTTTGTAATCTTTATTGCACTTGACTACCCAGTAGGACAACTACGAATTTATTTTACGCGCGACCCTATCTCTACGAAATGCTATTGTGAATTCCCTTTTGAATCTTGAAATGGTGTCAGTGGAAACGGAATTGTAGATTTCGCTATTCGCTCTAGTGTCAATTCCAGAAGCGAAGAGAGAACGAGAAGTAACCGAGTAGGGTTTATGATGTACAGACAACTCTGTCCTCAAAAGAGATCAGAGGCCTTACATACAGAATGAATTTTCTCGTGTGCGAACAAACCTATCAATGGAAAGTATCAAAAATCTTCAATTGCCTTAATATTGTCCAGGATTGCAGCTACGTTTCCAACTTCATAAAATTTGTGTCAGGAGTGAAAATAATGACGAAAAAGGAAGAAAAGGCACAAATAAGGAAATAAGGCAGAAAAATACACACAACAGAAAATGACATCAGACCTCAGAAGCGAAAATATACATAAAAAGTTAAAATGAAAATCTATTAAAACAGCTTCAGAAGTACAATTAAGTGATCCTATTGTTAAAAGTCATAAAATCGTAAAAATAATAAAGAGAAATTTTGCCAAACTTCCAAATCCTAGTAATGAGCTCTCTGATCCGCTGCATTTTTAAGGTTTCGGGCGCGTTAACGCGCGAGCCGACATCTGCAACAGAGCATCCGCTCGTGCGGAGATGACAGCTCCTCAGGGAAGCTGCCGCACGCGTTGTGTAGCAGAACGCGTCACGCGCCAAAAGAGTGCGGTGCGCGGTTTCTACGCCCCCAGCACAATCTGCGGCTTTGGGGAACCCTTGCGGCGGACCCGCGTGGGGTCCCCAACGGAGCTACGACAAGCTCGCTTCTCTCACTCCATTCGCTCGATTGTGGTCCCACAAACTTACAAAAAATCGACTCATGTTTTCGAAAAACTGAACAGAAACGTTTTTAAAGACACGTCTTTAAAGAACATATTTAATTTAACAAAAAAATCTCCATCTTCAATATTATATTTGTAGGAAGACACCACAAAAATGTATTTTTGCAATTTCTAAAAATTGCAACATTATCCTTTTCTTCATTGGGCGGTTCAATTGTCTTTCATCTTGACGACGTCTTTTTTATTATTTATAAACAATTGTGTTGCGACACTGACTGGAGTCTATATACTTTTGTATAAGTAATGTATTTCTAGATATTCGATATTTAATTTATATTCCTTTACTTGACGCATTGTGTTTCGCTCTCGGCGTGTTAAAAAATAGCACGGGCGCGAGGTGATTCCCGCACTCGTCTCTTTGTCGCTCTTGCTGCGCTCGGATGACAAACTCGACTCGTGCGTGAATCACCTTTCTCACGCCCTTGTTACGTAAACTACTATTTCGTTTTAGAACAATATGAGTTTATCTTACAAAGAAAACATGAAACAGTCCGAACTGCTTTTTAGTTGCATCGTTTTTTACGGTTTTTCAGTATAAACATTATTTTGCACATTCTCTCTACGTCTGCACATTTCTGCACCTTCATTAAACTTTTTGGCTCATTTATCGGATTTTATTCTATAATAAAATAAAAAAAGGACCGGGGAATCATAAGCAAAACCTCGTTCTAGGTGCTAAGCAAAAGTACTGATTATGAGGAGTTTGTAACCAGCGATTTAAATTACCGATTGCAAACTAAATATCTGCTACGTGTCTATTGATGTTCAACGTTGCTTTGCTCTGCATAAATATTTCTAAGGGACCTGAAATCAGCAGCTTCACTGAAAAAGTATGGAAATGTTAGTTTCAAGTTTTCTGGACTTGTGGATTTTTATGTTGTGTTCTAGAACTTGTGTAAGGAAGACGTTTTATGAATTAATTGTGTGACCTGATATGTGAAGTAACTGATTTTGGTAATGATGCATGAGTATTTAGATATGAAATTTGCACCCTTTTATATAATCTTTCCATCATTCTTACCTAAATTAAAGCCCCTTTTTGCCAAAACGTTTGACCAAACTTTCTAAATTTCAAACTGTTGCACCAATACTTTAACGATAGTTTTCAATCATATTGGCAACAGTTAAACCTACTAATGTAATGAAATATAATTTTTAAGTACTACTACTGATACTTTTTCATGTAATTCTATTTTTGGGGATAGCCGAGCCATAGAACTTTATTGTTTTTAAAATTTCTTCTTTATTGTTTAGAAAATATAATTTAAACATTCATAGCACAATTAAAAATTTTCGACGTAATTATACCGGAGGAGCGAAACTAAACACGTGTTGTCACAATGAGCGATTTCAGATGGTGAATTTCGAAACCGAAATCAATTTTCGTTGAGTGAAAGGAACGAATCTTATATTTATTAACTATTCCATCTCCCAATAGAGAAATTGGAGAACGACTCAATAAAATACGTCTCGAGAATTCAATAGTTTGAAGAATTAGATCACTGTTTTTGGTGTGTTTTGACGTTTTACAGCTACGCATGAACTTCTTATGTTTTGATGCATAAAACGGGTATTCATTTAAATTGCTCTTCAAATTTCAACGGTAATATCCGTTATTCTTCACTCATGTTTACTTATGCTGTGCGTCGTGGAACAGCGAAAGCTCAGAGAGGCATGGCTGAAACGCGCCTGGAATCTGCGCGGGACGTTCCTTTGCCATCGATGTGCCGCGCCGCCGCGCCGCCACGACAGCTCTGCTGTCACTTGCGCCACCACAGTCGACGCCGCCGTCCTTTACACAACCGTCGCCCCCACCCTCCCCGTTGCCATCTACCCACCAACCATCGATGCCGTCGCCGTCGCCACCGCCGTAGCTATTGCCACCGCCACACCAGGAGAGTGAGCTCATTTGATGTCATAGCTGTGACTCTGCCCGGAAGGTTCTAGGTCCTAACAAACTACCCTAACAAACGTGCCACGGACCGCGCGCGATCTTTCCTTCCTCTTCATTGTACAATTCTTACCTCTTACTCATTCAGTGCACTACCACACATGCCGGGAGAACAGTTGGGAGCTTAGATTCTGTCACGGCTGAAGCGGTGCCTCGCTGGTAGGAGATCCCTGGTTGGGGAAAACTTCGTTAACTGACGATAGGCCTGCGCAGGATCTCACTATCCTGCGGGGGAAGGTCATTACCACATCTCAAAAATATAACATACACTACGCTTACGGGAGTAATAACATTAACCGTTGCCGCGCTCGGAATCACTAATTAATCAAAAAGCGACCGCCATAATCGTCCTTGCCTCCACCACCATCCCCACCGGTACCCCAACTCCCGCTTCCAATGCCCATGCTAACACTGCCCCTACTGTCGTCACCAACACCACCGAAGACACCTTTGAGTGAAATTTCGCCTTCCTCCACTTCCCCTGTCTGCCGCCTTCCGTTTAGTTCTGACCGCATCCCGCCATCTCCATCGCCCCTCTTGTTACTAGCAACACAACTGCTGATCCCTTCACCGCCACTACACCACCGCCACCACCACCACCACCACTACAACTACACCACCACAACTACACCACTTCTACCACCTCCACCACTACCGCAAACACCATCAGCACCTATTTCCGCGACTGTCTTCACCACTACTTCTGCCACTGTCACCATCACCTCCACCACCACCACCACCCTTCCACTACATCCGCCATCTCTACCACTAACACCTCCATTAACATCTCCATTAACACCACCGCAAACACCACCGCAAACACCACCGCAAACACCACCGCAAACACCACCGCAAACACCACCGCAAACACCACCGCAAACACCACCGCAAACACCACCGCAAACACCACCACTAACATAACCACTAACATAACCACTAACACCACCACTAACACAACCACTAACACAACCACTAACACCACCACTAACACCACCACTAACACCACCACTAACATAACCACTAACATAACCACTAACACAACCACTAACACAACCACTAACACAACCACTAACAACCACCACTACCGCAGCCACGATCAGCACCACTCCTATTTCTGCCTGTGTCTTCACCACTACTTTTGTCGCAGTCATCATTACCTCTGCCACCACACCAGCCACTCTCCCCACCACCCCCTACAGCGCCGTCGCGTGGGCTGATGGGCGGCGATGTGGCGCTGTTGCGGTCTCCGCGAGCGAAGGCTGCGGTGGCGCGTCACAGCCAGTCGCGCGTCGGGGCGGGCAACGCCCCGTCAACCCGTCACACACGCCTTCGCACCGTCACACACACGCACGTACACGCACGCACGCGATGTCGATGCCCGCTGCGGCGCCGCGCCGCCTGATTCCGCCCCGCGCAGAATCGCGACTAATGGTGTAAAACAGAGGTTCGTAACGTGTGATTCACGCGGTCAGGCGAATTTGTGTTGGAGACGCATTTACCGGCTCTGATAGCTCAGTGACAACTCAGTGAGACATTTCAAATATATGTGCAATGTACGGGCAGTGAAATCAATTTTGTAGAGTTTCTGTCTTCACTGCTTTTTGTACTTTAATACTCACGTTTGGCCAAGTCCAATAGAAAGATCTCAGCTAATTTACTACTCTCTAATTATCGTTTCTTTGTGGGTATAAACTTGCTTAGTATTAACCCGCATTTACTCGCGCTGTTAAAAAATCTAACAATTCTGGATTTATTTCAATAGCATTTATTGACATCTTGCAGCGCATGGCAATATCGCTCGAGCAATGCCTTCCCGCATTATTCAACTCTGCATCCATTGATCGTGTTCTTATCAGTTATGCGAAGGGAAACAATCTGAGAAGGCGCTGATTATTGCGGAGCGTCGTGGTAGACGCTCACGAGCAAGCAATCGCCTTGTATTTCGATACGACTATCGCCTACACTCTACTCCCAGTTATTTACTCTGTTTTGTGTTTCGAGTGCCTGCGTGATTATCAGAAATGTTTAGTGTCTCTTCTTGATTCGTCTCGATTTGTATATAGGAACTAAGTTTATGGTAAACGTTATAAAGGAGAATTTTTTTGTCTAGGAAAACTTAGAAAATGTCTAATTTTAACGTGGCCTCTCAAGCGTTGCTCAGCGTCAGGTCCAGTTTGAGAACCACCGGAGTCATATTTTCGACACGATACTCGGGGTTCAATTTAAGCCTCTGTTTAGAGGAGAATTCTAGCGGCCGGCGTTCTCTGATCGATGATTTCTAGGGATTTTCCCCTATCAACTCTAGGTGAATATTATGTACGTGAAAAGACACGAGTCAACAATAACAATTTATTGGTTCAACTTTTTACAAGCGTGATCCAAATTACAAGTATCCAAAGACGTAGTCCGTAGTACAAAGCTGTGGTATCACAAAATCCAGTAGATGTCCAAAAAGTCGTGCACTGTCGTCCAAAAATAGCCGGAGAGAGAAAACCAAATAAACGTTGCAGAGTTCGCACTAGATTCACAGTCACTACTTCACTTCAGGATCGCACTTCACTACTGAGTGCCCCTCCGGCCGGTGCGGCCCGTTAAGAAGCGCTCTGCGTCGCAGATTCACCTCGGGCCTGCAGATCCGCTCGCCGGCCGCTCACTTCCCATTGGGCGGTCTTCGCGCCGGTTCGTGGCCCTGCTGCCTTCCGTAGCCGGCGTCCCGCGCTGCCGAATTGGCGCGCGATATGACTTCTTGTATATCGCCGCAACAGTGAGGGCCATAGTAATTTAGCAAATGGGTTAAGAATTACGGGAGATGTTTCCTCTTTGCATCCTTCTTACCCCTCACACACACTCATACACAGGTAGACCCACACATACATGCACTACACTATCCCAAATGTGGAAAGACTATTCGGGAATTTAGAGCTCGTTCTGGCTGGGGTGGTGAACGGTTGGGAGAGATTCCTAATTGGGGAAAATCCCGCAGTTAGGCATGTAAATCGAGACAGGATCTCACGCTTTTGCGTCGGAGAAACATTACCACCTCTCAAGATAACGTTCACTACACATACGCGACTACTGCCAAACTAATTTACCCTCCCCGAAACATTAAATACTCAATTAAACAATCAATATGTACTATAAAATTTCAAGTTTTGGAAATAAGTCATCATCATTGGCTTGGAAACGGGACTCATTGGTAGCAAATGAGAGACTTGTCCATATTCTGTTGAATAAATTAACAGTGAAAGAATTAACAGTGAAGAAATTATCAGTGAAAGAATACAATATAAGATTATTAATTACATTATAAAGTCTGAGAGCGTATTCGGAAATATTATAACGTCACGTGTTACACTGACTATATTTTTTTAAATTATTTATTTAAGGTCGCCTTATAAACAGCTAGGTCATTGGCGGCCACAGTTACAAAAATACAGTCTTTACAAATTCACAAACTAGTTACACATTTTCATGGGATACACATAAACAAATCCTAAATCTTAGATGTTATACATAGGGCAGCCAATGTATAGTCATTAGCTAAATACTATTTAGCATATTAAATTTGGTGAGGAGTTCTATAATGTTCTTTTGACCGGGATAAGAATTGACAATATTATTGTTCAGTATGAAAATAGCGAAAAATGCAAACATTTAGAATTTGCTCACTGAGCGAACTATTATTACTCGAAATATTAATGTATACTAAAACATACCCAGATATCTCAATGGCATTATTGATTAAAATAATATTGAATAGTGACTCAGTTCGAAGTATTCGTACCCGGGAGCGAAATTAAAGAGTAGTATTCTACATTTACAAAGAGGACATTGGGTAGCCATATTAGACATGGACGTATTGGATTAAATAGGAGGACGTAGAAATGTTCCAGGGCAAAAGAAACAATAAATATGGGACATCGGAGATTCCTAGAGCAAAATAAACACAGTTATAATTTGGGACGTGGACATTTGTATAATATAAATTTTTATTTTGAAATCGTCATCTAACGAAATTCAAGGAATATAGACAGCCAATGGTGACAGTTGTTTGTGAACGAAAACAGTCTTGAGTAAAGATGTTCACCTGAGACATTCGCAAATAATTATTTATGTACACATTCTAAGTTGTTTAACCTCAAATTTAAGACATTAGCGTGAACGGAACTTCAACATCAAGGCAAAAGATTACTGGTGGTAGACGCGATTCTTCGCGACTCCTTAGCTTCGACAACACGGGCCTACGAGGAGGACATCTCGTTTATAAGCTCGAAATGCCACTATAAAAACCGGTAGCGGTAGCTCAGTGTATCAACTGATGTCACTGCAGCGCCTCTAACCGGGAGGTCCTAGGTTCGAGTCCTGACGGCGGCAGGATTTTCGACACTAGCTTTCCAGCTAGGTCGAATTCAACTGCTGTCTGGAGGAGAATTCTAGCGGCCGGCTGCTCTGATCGGTAGTTTTCCGTGGTTTTCTCCGATCAACCCCAGGCGAATGTCGGAGCAGTATCCTACCAAACGGGCCACGGACCGCGCGCGATCTGTCCTTCCTCTTCCTTGTCCTATCCTCTCCCCTTACACTTACACTAACATGCACTACACTACCACATATCCCGGGAGACAGGTCGGGAGCTTAGAGCTTGTCTTGGCTGGGGCGGTGCCCCGTTGGTGGGAGAGTCCTAGTTAGGGGGTAACCCCACTAGCCGACGGTAGGTCGGCGCCGGATCTCGCCATCCAGCGGGGGGAAGATCACCGCCATCTCCCGAGAAAAAACATGCACTAC
>BLKR01010518.1:0-53794 GCA_011170035.1 Teleogryllus occipitalis | reverse complement strand
TATTGTGAGCTTCTGCCCTGTCCAACGTGGGCTGGCTGCTTGCCCGGCTGCCAGTGGTAGTGAGAACTCACCTGCGTAGCCACTTATAGAATCTGGCAGAGGATTCGGGAGACATGCATGACTGAATTCTGGTTTTTCTATCATTGAACGAGCTGATAAGATAACAAAATATTGCTTTAATGTTACTAATACCCACCCAAGATAATTATGTCCCATACATCATAACAGTACTAAATTACAATTGTCGCCTACTGCGCTCTGACTATCTATTCCTCTCTCTCTCTCTCTTAATTGTCTTTCTCTCCACCTTTCGATTTAAATGTTCGTGGGCGGTTGCCCCATTTGGCGATCTCACCCGAATGGTCCGTGCTCGGTGCTGGTAGGCGTTGATTCCCGGTTGCAGCGAGGCTCAGTCAGCTCCAGTCGACGCCGGGTCTCCCTCGCAACTCGCTGAAGTGGCGGCGTGGTGAGAGCGATGCCTCAGGGAAGGCGCCTTCCGTTCCTTCGGATGGTGCCCGCATATGTGGGACGGACACGCTTGCGTGCGTACACGCGGTAACGTCCACGCTTGTACCAGTTCACGTCCGGCGGCTAACGCCTCAGCGCGAAACACTGATCGCGGCACCCAGCAGCCATACAGCGGCGCGATACTCAAGAGGAGCCGAACCCAGGAGCGATAAAGTTCCGACGCACTTAGGAAGAGCAGAAGATCGCTCACCGAAGAATTTTCAAATAAGAAGGCTCAGAAAGCTCGTATCTCCCTTTTATGGCACGCGCCATTCCCTCTCCCGTCATGATGACGCGGTGGCTCTCCGCCAATCACGCATCGTGTTGTACGTCACGTGACGTCTCATCTTGGCGTAGAACCGTCAAGTAGCGCCATCTGCCTAGTCTATAAACCGCCCTGTGACGTAGGCCTTCGCGCCCTTTCACAAGTTGAGACGCGCCCTTCCCATGACGTCAGGGGTTTTTCCTTGGCGTGGGTATG
Source organism: Teleogryllus occipitalis (assembly GCA_011170035.1). NCBI lineage: Eukaryota > Metazoa > Arthropoda > Insecta > Orthoptera > Gryllidae > Teleogryllus > Teleogryllus occipitalis. The sequence goes on along the minus strand of BLKR01010518.1, from coordinate 52,806 downwards.
ACAAGCCGTTGGGCATTTCCGTCCCTTTGTTTGACTTCCTGTGGCTGAAAGGGATTATTGCCGAAATACCTCGTGGTGGTCTGTGCCGCTACACTATATCTCTGTTACTTCTGACACCTTCTTTACTTCTTTCACTTCTTACCCCCTTCTTAACATTTTTCTTCGCCTTCTACTCCTTCTCTTCTTTCACCTTCTTCATCGCCTTCACCTTCTTACGTCCTTAGCGTTCCTTTTTCGCCGCTTCATCTCATATTTCTCCGGCTCTTTCACCTGCATCACTTCTTTCATCTCCATCTCCTTTGCTTCCATCTTTTTCTATTCCTCTTTTACTTTCTTCATCTTCAGCATCTCCTTCATCTTCTTTTCCTCCTCCTCATCTTTCTCGCCCTTCATCGCTATCATCTCCTTCCCTCCTTTATCTCCATTTCCTTCTCCTCCTTCTTCTCCTCTTTCACCTCCTTCATCTCTACCGCCTTCTTTTACTCCTTCACTTTTTTCACTTCCTTCGCCTCCTTCACCTACTCCATCGCCTCCATCGGGTCAGCCGCCTCTCCTACTTTTACCATCTCAATTGTTTCCACCGTTTACCGCTTCCGCCGCTGCGCACCCATACGCCTTCTCTTCCACCTCCACCACCACCGCCTTCATCATGTCCTCCGCCGTTTCTGTCCCTCCACCTCTTCCAGCGACGTCGCCACACCCGCTGCAACCATTCGCCCGCCCACCATTCGCTCTCGTGCGTTTTTCCCTCGCAGATTTACCTTCAGCGCGCGGCACGCCACTGCGACGGGTGCGTTGGCTAACAAGCACTGGCTCCTCAGCGCAACGCTGTTATCGATTCCAAGTGACGCTTATCCTAACTCTTCTATTCCCTGCGTTACGCAACCAAGTAACGCGTCCTGAGAACTGAGATCCTTTTAACTCCATTGCATTTCTCGTTCCATCAGTACTGCAGTATCTTCAACGTTGCCATATTACGAAGATGACGGAAACTGAACTAGTATATGGAATTGTCACTACAAACCATGAGTAGATAATTTCTATGGGCAAAAAATTCTGCTTGATGTTGGTATTATAACGAGGCAAATAAGAATAATAATCTTTGGTGACTTTACCCTCTCCAACAGTATCAATGACTTAGAGTAGGAAAGTGTGGCACATCAATTCTCGTACGTACGACTCTTGTATTGTTTCTAATCTCAATTACGAAATTATCAGCACAGCACTGCGAATGCGATAGTCGCTATAAACTCAATTTTGAACGAACTCAATTCCTCTACCCCTCGTTTTTTCCAATTTCAAAAAGTAATAACAGCCGGGAATGAAAAATCATTATTTTCATGACTCGCTTTCAACACTTCTCATAATGCTTCCATGATAGACCCATCGCGAATGAAGAGGGGTCACCCAATCTCGAAGACACAACGTGTCCGCACCGTGCATTTGAACCCTGCAATGCACGGCCACATTTTACCAGCGCTAGACCCACCCCTCTCCGCACACTCCCCTTCCTTGTCACACCCACCGCACTCATCCACTTCACCTCGTTCTCTCTTGCTCCTCACCCGTTCCCAGACCGCTCCCTGCTCTCTCCCTGCCACACCCAACCGCTCCCCGTGTAGTTCCCTCTGGCCTCCTTCATCGGTTCCCAATCCACTCCCTGCTCTCTTCCGGCCATCGACACACCCACCCGCTTCCTGCCTCATTTCCTATTGCTACCCCCCTTTTCCCAGTTCATTCCTGGCTCTCTCTCCGCCACTATCTCACCTACTTCTCCTCGCCTGCCTCCTTTTCGCTTCTCACCCAATCTCAATCTTCTCTCATTTCTTTTCCAGTCACCATCGTACCCTCGTCACTCTCAATCACTCCCCGTCTCGTTCTCTTTCCATTCCCTACTGTTTCCAGTTCGCTTCCGGCTATCTCCTCACCACTGCCGCACCGTCGCCACGCCTTCTTCTCTTGGCCCTCTTCCGCTGGGCCTTGCGTCCCGGCAACGCCCTCTCCTCCCGCGCACTGTCCCTCCCTCCTTCGCACCTCTTCCCATTCGTTGCCCGTCCGTTCCCTGCTTGCTCCCCACCACCGACTCCTCCTCACCACTCCTATTCACTGCTTCTTTCATTCTCTCCCGATCCCCGCCATATCTCGCCCTTGTCTCCCCTTCATCGCCCACTCGCCTCACACGTGCCCTTCCTCCTCTATGGCCCGTTTTCGCTCTCGCCCCATGGATGCCCTCTCCTCCGCACCCCGCCAAGGTCTCGCCTCCGGCACACACCCGCTGATCGCCTCCCAACACTCTCTACCTCGTCTCCCCCTTGCCACTCGTTCGTGCCCCTCAATCTCCTCTTCCACCCCGCGCACGCCCTCTCACCCAAGCCTCACCACACCCACCCGCTGCTCACCTCGTTCCCTCTTGCTCCCTGCCCTGCCTCTACCTCGACACATCCACCCGCCTTTTGCTTCGTCCCCTCTCGCCTCGCCATCGTCTCGCCCTCACCACACCCAACCGCCGCTTGCCTCACCTCTGAATCCCCGCCCTGCCTCTCACCTCACTCATGCTCGTCCTCTACGTCCGGCCCCGCTTTCGCCCCGCGCTCTCCTCCGCGCCCCGCCACCGGCACGCCCTCGCCACGCCCACTCGCTGGTGCTCTCACTCCCCGTCCTGCCTCACCCTCCTTTCCCTCTCCCCACTCGCTCCCCTCACTCGTGCTACGACCGGTTTCCGCTTTCACCCCGTGCACACCCTCTCTTCCGCGCGCCCCCCCCCTTCGCCGTTCGGCCGCGCCGCGCGCGCGCCGCAGCCTCTTTTTATAGCGCGCGCTGCGTTTCTGTATTCATATATTCCGCCTTAATTCCCGCAGCCAGGCAGCGCTGCAGAGCCACGCAGCGCGCGCACCGGCCGGCCCGCCCGCCCGCCGCTCGCCTCCCCCCTCCCCACGCCTGCTCACGCGTGCGTCCACGCGCCAGCGCGCGCTGCCCGCGTGCGCCGCACTCGGCCGTGTTTGTAGGAGCTGATTGTAACAATTTGATTTGATAGATGTGCGATGTTTTACAAGCTCTCCTCGCTTGCCGTTGCCGGTTGTTCGGTATGCTACCCGGCGATAATCGCTTCTTGGTAGTCAACTTCTGGACAGTTTTGGCAACAAATTGTGTTATGAATTGTTGCAAGTAAATCGTGGTGATGTTAAATAGTTAAGACAGTCACATTATTATGTTTTTGAAAACATATTGACACATAATCTGTAAAAACGAAGCGGTGTATTCATACTACATTGAATGTAGGCTATATTAATTTACTAATTAGTTAGAACCGTACTTTTATACAGGTAAGTTTTTAATTAGTTTAGAAATCTTTTGAATCTGATAGATTCTTTACATAGATTTCACAAAGTACATTGGTAACAGGTTTTATGCAAAGTCCATTGAGAAGAAGTATTTGTTTTCGGTGTACTAGTCCCATATTTTTACCGAGAGTTTGTTTTAGAAAAATAATAAATTATGCGCTATCGGATTAAAGAGTGATCTGTTGCCTTCAGTGCTAAACCGTAGTAAGTAAAGTTGTAAAATGTCATAAGTGAACACTTGTAGAAGTTTGAACAAATATGGCACAAATACTACGTATTCATAATTTGGATAATCTTTACAGAATATTGTATTATTGCCAACACTCTCAGTTTTGTGGACAACTTTACTCTCCACCGAGATGAAAAAACAGCAACAATAACGTAAGAAATCACTTTCTTTAGTAAAAAATATGAGATGAAGCTCAATACCCACCTCCACCCCATGGCAACGATACTACTTGTAAACAACAAACAAGTGAGACGTCCCAAAGCTACCACTCTTTTTATCTAGATCTTAAGAACCCTAGACCCTAAGATCATCGCATTAAAATTTACTCTTTGAAGAGTCATGACTCCGTGACTACTTCTCCTATGTCAATAACATAGTTGCTGTTATGTCATTTGCCTATGCTCCCCTGCATAAGAAAATTGAAAATAAAATAAATATTTAAAAAATGAGAGAATCGTCATCATTTTCTTACCAAGCTTCAAACCGTCAGCTCGGATTTTCAAACTCTCATGCCACATGGAGAGGTGTTTGAGGTGACATCTTGGCGAATGGGTCAATCTTTGGTTTTAATTGATTGATTAGATTCCGGGATTTTTCATAAATTGCCTTGTACGTCAATATTATGATATTTTGTAAATTTCATAAGCATGGCGCTGAAATAATTTTTTGTTGTACTGATTTTAAAACTTTCATAGATTTAATAATTTAATAAGATTTAATAATTTTGATAATTTTAAATTCAATAGATTTAATAATTTAATAAATAATTTAATAATTTTTACTCTCTAGAGGGAACGTTGATAACAAAAACAAAATTATTACTAGTGAAACAGAGAACTTTGCAAAGAAATACCAAAGATAGAAATATTATATAATGAAATGGGGGATATGAAGAGAAATATAAAGAAATTAAGAGAAATATTTTTATTTCTTCCTCTAAAAATACTGTTTACAGCTGTGACAGTTTTGCATTAGAGGTTCCTATATACTCATATATTTTAAAAACAGACTTATAGTTCTCGTGTTAACTCATACTATTAGGAAAAACGATTTAATATTTGCAACTTAGAGGCAATATACATTGTTTCAAATTATTGGAGTTTCAACAAAAATGCTCGTTACGCAAGGCAAAAATACATTGTTAATAGCTGTAATTAAGAACTTAAGCCTAATAAAGTATTCATTAACACCATTATATTTCATTAAATTTTAAATGAACATGGCTATCAGAATTACCAGCACTTAATTTTATATAATTTATTTTCCCAATCTATATACTGCTTAAAAGCGTATTGGCCCTAAGCTTAAAAGCGTGTTGCATATATTGTATAAACGTAGTTGTGAATCTGACGTAGTTCTGAATCGACCGATCGAACTGTTTTTAGAGCTTACTATTTCTTTTTCTTACACATGCGTTAAGTATTACTGTTACTAATTCACGCATTTTTGCATACTGGCTCTGAATACATGATTTTCAATCCGGCAACAAACCAGTAACATCACATGCAGAAAGTTACGAAGACAATGTGATATTATGATATTTTGTAAATTTCGTAAGCATGGCGCTGAAAAAAAATGTTGTTGTACTAAGACACTCTTGCTAAGAAAAAAATGCTTCTGGAAAAAGTCCCATTGTTACGTGATAAAGTGTTACAATCTAATTTCATTAAATAACGTTCCCTAACGTATTCACTTGAAAAATACTTTACCCTAAATAACTGATAATGACAAAATATATTATTAAGTAAGAGAGAACGATAGTACTTTCGAATTCCAGAAATGCAATGAGATTTTTATACATCTGGAAGTGTATAGTGTAATAAAGGTAGAATAAATCGTTGGCTTACGGGTGAGAGATGTTGGGTCGGGTTTTCGGGTCTTGGGAATACTCTAAACGGTAAAAATTTCCTAAATTCTTAAAATTTTCCAATTTTCTAGTTTGTGGAATATTTTAACAGTTAATATTTCCTAAAAATGAATTGATTATATCCACATTTTTATTTTCTTTAACTTTATTTAAGAACTAAATAGTTTTACGACACTTAATCATATAATAATAAAAATTGTTAATATTATGAAATATACGCAAAATCAGTTACCATTATCTCTTAATGCTTTCAGTTTCTCTCAGGACTTGAACTCTTGACTTGATGTGTCTTCGCTTGTATGCTGACGAGATTCCCTCCCTTTCTAGTTTTTCTAGGGGTAATTCAAAAATACGTACGCAATTTTAGCTTCTTCAAAACCTCAATGAACCAATTAACATAACCTATTAACATTTCACTGGTTCTCTTTCTCCTTTTCTTTCTTTTTTCTTTCCATTCTCTCTACCGTTCCATTCATCCCGATTCTTTCCCGATTTCCTATCAAGTTCGTCCTCTCTCGCTTTCACTCCTGTCATCCATGTGAAAATCTTGCGTGCGTATTCTTCATTGAATGACTTCCTTTATTATGTACTATTGTAATATAAATTCTGAAAGTGGTCAGGCGGAAGAGCAGGCTAAATAGCCTGAGCCTCGCCACCAATAAAGACATTTATTTATTTATTTATTTATTTATTTATTTTATAGTGTAGAACAATTAACACTGGACAAAAGTAATTTACTATAACTGTTACAACATTTTGAGATATACAAACGTTTATGTTTTAGCCCTCACATAGTCTCAAAATACTTTTTTTTTTTAACTTTTTGAGATGGTTTCTCACATGGTTTAAAAATATTTTTAACTCAGTTCAAATTTGTCGTGATGAAATTCGCTAGAAAATACTGTGAATGCTTTTAAATAGAATTATTTTAAAATAGAGTTTTATTTCTATATGACCCTTTCAATCTTATCAAATTAATTTACTCCGAAAATAAATGTCTTTTTGCTTTTAAATAGAAAAATGTAGAGAATTTATTGATTGTCGTTATTCTGTATCTGAAATTATTCTAGAGATATCCGTGTCCACATTTCAAATCCAAAAATTGGCTCTAGCTTTTGGTAGAAAATATAGGACGCAGAATCAATCTAAAATAGCTGCTCCACTTCCGTCATGCTTGAAGATAAATCTCGAAATATATATTTCAATGAGAGCTGCTGTAAAAACAATTTTTAAGAAATATGCCACACCGTTATTGGCATTTATATAATTATTCCCTCAAGATAAATGTTGGTAAACAAAAAAAACCCTGCAAACTAAAAAATACAGAACGATTATTAAAATCAACAGTCTTTTCAAAATAATTGAAAACACAAACTAACGATTTTGAATGCTTTAGAATGATAAATATGTGACTTTTATCGACTTTCATTTGAACTGTTACAATGATTCAGTAGCAGAGCAGTTGAAATGGCAGCTATACAAATGTGAATATCATTGACACTTTTTCCTTTGTTCTCTAGTCGGCCTCTTTTGTTCACGCCTACACTAGACGATACAATTGCATCAACCACAATGAGCCCTGCATTCAATACCATCTATCAATTCTACTCACAGTTATTCATATTTTGCTTGGCAAGTACAATTCTATTTTGTCAATTTTATTCTAGAGCTCCTAATCACCATCACATACTGACAATTTTAATGAAGATTCTAAAATTATATTCCGGGGTTGAAGGCGAGGTTGTGGGGCATTAAATCAAGAAATGGAGCGCCATTTACGAGCACTTAAGGCTCTGTCAGCTATCGCTAGAAGTGAAGCGTCCCCCGCACGTTAAAGGCATTGTTCCCGTAAATTCAGAGCCGGTTTAAGGGTCCGCATAGCTTCAGGCAGTGACTCGCAACATTTACGACGAAGAGGTCTGGTGAATTATTTTTCCTCAGATGAGAGCTAAATACCCGAAAACTTTCTTGTGAATATTTTACAACGTTTCACTTGCTTACTTCCATTCGCTGAAAGTGGAATTAATGATTAACTGTGACGTATAACATGCACGAACAATATTGTGTCTCATTCGAATATGAAATTTTGAGTGTTTCACAATATCAGATTTCAAGAAGATGGGAACTATTACAGCAAATAATTATTACGTAATATTGTTGTGTAGGTGGTTGATTTACATTCTTTATTACATCTTTTGATTGTATTATCAGAATGTCATCGAATTACCGTGGGATCACGGGTAATTACATATTTAAAGACAAAGAAAAATTCACTGAAATCGGGGTAAATAGGATAAAGTTTATCACTGTCTCTGATAACATTTTCTTCATTTGGAACAAATTATTATTGCTATATAATAAAAATACAAAAAGGCAACAAAATAGTTGAACTCCTCTAGGAAGATGATTGATTTATTCCATACGGAACATAGTGTAATTAGCCCAATAGTTATTGAATCCTTCCATTCACCCCATAACACTGCCGCTCCAATTACTTAACCATGTAGAATAATTATCGACGTATGTAAATGACTAAATTTTGAATCAGGACATCAAAGGAAATGTAAATTGGCGTGGAAGTTAAACACCGTAATTTTGCTATCACAAGAAAACACATAAATTAACCGCAAGCACTTCACGGCGTCGAGAGCCACGCAGAGAAACCGGAGCTGACGAACAGAGCAGGCGCTAACAGCGGCAGGCGGTTGCAAATCTGCGCTGCACACAGCGATGATGTTGCCGCTAACGCTCCCTAACCACGCACCTCAGATCCTCGCGAGATAATCGCGTCCGGCCGCGTTGGCACTTCCGCTGATGGTCTGTAGCGTGCGGAAGGGGAAGGAGGTACCGCAACTGAAAGAAAGGCGTTGACACAAGAGAAGTTGGAAAAGATGAGTATGAGGATCTTGGGTACATAGACGGATACTGTAGTAAACTTATTTTATTTCTTCTTCAATGAATGTCCATAAATTATTATTAACACAACCAATTCCACTTTTTAGTATTGACGTTCAAGAGTAATTTATTACAGTATATTTTAATTACATTGCGTTTCGGCTACACTTATAGCCATCCTTAGACCTTTTATAACAATAATAGTGTAATATAACATCAATATTCCAACTGTATTTTACAAAAGGTCTGAAGATGGCCCAAAGGCGCAGCCAAAACGTCAAGTAATCAAAATATTCTATAATAAATTTCTCTTGAATGACCAAACTAAAAAGTGGAACTGGTTGTGTTAATAAGGATATTGTAGTAATGTTGATCTCAGAGCTTGATTTCTAAACTTTTAAATCCCATAACGCGTCCCAAATTAACTATTTATTTAATAGAAATAGTTATATATATATATATATATATATATATATATATATATATATATATATATATATATATACAATAAAATTATTCACGGGGTATTTCCGAAGTACCAAAACGCCGTTCCATCGCGTTCCGCAAAAAATGAAGCCCTTATTGAAGAAAATGTAGATGGGAGTGTAAGAATGTAAGGTATCATGTAAATAGACAGTGCGAGAGGGGATGAAAGATGAGATAGCAAAGGTGGCAAAAGGAGAAACATACAATGGAGATTATAAAATGAGTAGGTAGTTGCTTGAGAATGTCACTAGTGTCGTAGAGTGATATGTCATAATCGGGTTGTGCGAAATAGCGATAGATGGAAGTGTGCTTGTAAAATAAAGATTAAGCACCGGCTGACGAGAATAAGTAACGACAAGGGAAGTATGCAATCGAAATGTAATAAATACGAGATGTGAGAAGGAAACGAAGACGTATTAACGATCCAAATGAAATCATTAACACAAATTTAGAAATGGCCATAACATCAACACGAAAAGAATCCAAACATGCAGAGAGAACAGACAGAACAGATTAGGTAATGGAGAAAATTTGCTTGAAATGAAATCCACATGAATGTCGTATTACGAAGAAACGAAATATTATGAAAAGTGGAGAATCAAAAGGCATACCGGCTGCGATGTATTTCTACACTTCACTAGAACAGGTGGTGGGAGATCGTTCTGGAGTTTGACCCGCTTGGCGCGGTCGGGGAAATACCCGAAGGAAATACGCTCTGGGGAAAATACCCGAAGAAGAGAAACTCCGCAAGCCAACGTCTAGATCGGCGTCATATCTTACGTTCCAGCGGCGAGGAACACCATCACCTCCCGGGGTATAACATGCACTACACTTATGATGTTAATCATTGAACTCCAAATTATACAAAAGCGTAGGTTTCCGCGGCATTCTGCGACCTTCCTCAGGGTGAAATGCCCCGAAGAAGGTCGCAGAATGGTGGCCGAAACGTTGGCACCTGTGCATAGGACGCCTCGCCTCCCGAACAGCAAAGAAGCTTCTGGATTAAATTATTACAGATATGACTGTACGTATAGATTGTTTAATGTGTACTATTTGGGTAGAGGAAAAAGTAAATAAATTATTAGTAACTATAATGAAGTAAATGAAAATTATAGAAATTAAAATTCATATTACTCAATTAAGTTTTTAAAGTGTACATTCGCTACATGCTAGCTTGTATCAAGTCATAAAGATGCATTTAGAAAGAAAAAGTCAGAAAAATCTGTACACAAATGAACATTTTTTCGAAAACTCTTGAATATAATAGGATCAGTATTAATCACTAAATTATTTGACGTATCCGCCATCAACAAATACTCCCTCACTCAGTTACAACGTTGAAGACAAGCAAAGTAACCAGCGAAACACCAGAGATAGAAAGCGGCTGATAGAAACAGACAAGAGGAGGACGATGACAAGGGGCCGGACGCCGCCCAGCCGTCGACATGCATATCCTGACCTTCCGTGCCGCGCTTCCTCTGGAGGCCGACCAGCCCACCTGATAGCGCCCATTAGGGCAGTCTTTCACCGGCGCGACCTGCCACGCCCCTTCCTCACCCCCCGCCTCGCAGCCCACGCCTCCGCAAGGTGGGACCGAATGGCGAGGACGCGGCCCAAACTTCAACTAGTGGTGCCAAAACAGCACGTATTTTCTCGCGGGTAGTTTGATGCAAAATTACGCGACAAGTGCTCATATTTTTGAAAAATTGTATGTGACCTTATTTCAAAATATATCTTTAAGAAACAGATTTTATTAAGGGGGAAACCTCTATTTTAATATTTTATTTGTAGGAAGATGTTGAAAAAAAATTTAACTTTTGCGAAATTTCCGAAAAATCAGGGTTTTCAACGAACATGAGACCTACACCATTCTCTTAAATGTTCTCCATATTATCCAACAAAAAATTTCAATCAAAATCGGTGTATTTACTTTCTTGAAAATTAGTAAAATGTCCCAGGGGCTTCGTGTAAAGTACTCCACGAAAATGGCAATATCGGTTTCAAATTCAAGGAGCCGCAACATCAGCCAGATCGATCGGGATTATTAACTTTCGAGAAAATTGGCTGAACGATTTAGCCGCGCACAGGCGGACAGATAGACAGGCATACAGTCAGACAGACACACTGACAGACAGACTGACCCACAGACGTTTTGCCGTCATTTGATTTTTCGGTAACAACTACCCACATGGATTCTGGCTACACTATGTGATAGAGGATTTTTTTCTAAATTTAAAAACAGAATTTAGATACTTTTTAGTTACCAAGACTCTGTAATAAATATTTTCTGCCGAAAATTTGCCTTTTTTCTCGCAGAATTACATAACTTTCCCTTTACACCGCAGCAAGAGAGTAAAAATTACAGTTTGCTTTCCACAGTTTCGGCCATCAAAAAAGTTGGTAGACGACGTGAAAGCACGAATGCCAATCTATGCGTTTTGAGTTGAAACAACGTTTACACCGCGATAAATGGATTCAATTAGATGAGAAAGCAATGATCATTTTGGTTTTTATGAACCTGCATAATTCACCACTGTACGCTGCTCTGGTAAAACCAACAAACCAAAATAGCATTGTATAAATCACACAAGTTCTCTTACATACAGTGTTTGGATTGAAACTAGCTTCAATAATAAAAAAACATTTCCACATGAAAACATTCTTACACGAAATTTAAATAAATATTTTACTCACAATTTCCCTCGTAATATTTATTATTTATATTATTTTCCGTAATTTTAATACAACATTTCTAATAAAAGAATTTTCGAAGGAACGTATTACTTATTGGATTTGGAGTGTTTTTTGGTTTTGACCACATTTTCGTCAGTTGGTCATACTGTGCGCCATAGTCATGGGCCGAGCCAGGCGGTCGACCCACCAGACGCGCGTGCTATCTTCCGGGGCAAGTGAAAATTAAAATGGCGTGCCCAGCCCAGGCCAATTATCTCGTGAAATGTGACGGAGAACTCCTTGCTAGATGCGATTGTGCCAGTGTGAAGGGTTATCCCAGCGCTGCGAATGGCCAGTCGCGGCAGCTCTTGAAACAACTGTATTTTCTTTCGCTCTTTCTCGTTCGCTTTCCCCGTCGGCGGATTTTATGGCCATTAGCCCGCTGTAGAATGTAAAACAGTCGTATAGTAATTAGTTCTAAAGTAACAAGTATATTTCTCTCGAGCATTTCATTTCCTTTCTGCTCCATGCTTGATCCCTCTATTTCATGTGACCCTAATTTCTTCTCGCAGTTTTTCCTTTTTTAATCTCGGATCCCTCGCGTGGGTGAATGCTCTTTACCAGATTCTTTATGTTTCAGAGGCACTCTGAAAAGTAATTTTTACCATCTACTGTGATAAATTGTAAATTTATGTTCTAGTCGCTATGAATTAGTTTCTCCTTTGTACTTTCAATATTTCTTCATCAATCCTCAATTCTGTCAAACCCTTTACGTGGAATGTTTTATCAAATGGTTCATGATAGATACAACAGAGCAATTAACTATGGTATCACTCGGCGCGGTCAAAGTCACTTTACCTTTATTATTTATCAGTGAAGTTTCCTTTTAGCATTCATCCTACTGTGGGTAGACCTAGTATTTTAAACAACCTCTCTTTGTACATATAATTTCTGTGAACATTCTGATATAATTAACTTTCTGGCGTCATACTTGTCTTCTAAAATAGTATAATAATTCGTAGAATTTAATAAGCATAATAAGTCGATAATCAAGTTCGTCCTACACTTGGTGCAGCATGACCTGTCAATCTGTTTAAAAGCACTCTTGATGCAAGATCGCAGTTCCAGTAAGTTTGTTGGTAGAGGAGGGGTAACCACTATGACATTTTTCCGCATGAAAAATCGCGTTGGCGTAAGGTCCGGAGAGTGGGAAGGCCAAGATAGTCATTTGCTTATCATCATTCCCACCACGACCAATCCATCAGTTTTTTAATCTCCTCATTAGTAATTCACTAACATCGTGATGAAAATAGGGTGGGTCTCCAACCTATTGGTAGATCAAGTCCACACTGTCTGTCTCTAGCTGTGGCATGCGCCAATTTTCCAATAAGTCCTAATACGTGCACACGTGACCTGAAAAGGTGTTTCCGCAGAATAAAAAGCGCCGTAAACTACAAGAATGCACAGAATACGTTAACTTTAAGAGTATTTCAAACGTGCTGCACGATAGCATGGATATTTGTATGTATCAGAATCGCACATTGTGCCTTTTCACTGTAACTTTCACAACAAAAAATGTTGCACTGATGATGAGTTTCGCACAAAACCATTCTCTTTTATAAGCTGATGTAACTGGGCTGAACATTCAAAGCTTCTGACTTGTCATTGGACTTGAGGGAATTGCAAGCAGTAGGCTACTACTTTAGTCGTTTTCATAAGATCTATCAGGTGAAATGTTCAACTCTCTGCTTGCTCTGTTCGATTTCCGTGGGCTACGTGTGAAGCTCGCCCGCACGCCTCTGTTTCTTCAGTCACCTTATGCCGACTCATTGATTTCCCTTCACAAAGGCATCCTAAAGCTGTAAACTATGCATAACATTGTCGTATGGAGTTGAAATTTGATGGACATTTGTTCAACTCCATTCTGAAGTGTTACTCATTGAAGACTGACTTATGTGAATGAAAATTCAAACACATCACATGCTTTCTTGCAGCCAGTCGCCATCTTGACCAACTGTTTACTGCTGCGCTGTCGTGGCAGAAATCTAAAGCTCGGTTTCAACGTACCAATCCTTTTTTAGATTTTCAATGTGACTGATGAATTTGATGACAATGTGTCAAATGTTGTAGCTACATTATGTATCTTCGAAATATCAGCAAAATAATCCGAGCAAACGAATGTTTGACAGGTTTTTGTTTCATGGAATTGTGATTGACTGATGCAACAATAACGACCATAACAACTATTGACTTAACATATTTTATAATTAGCGGTATTGATTATCATTTATTATTCTCTCTCCCGATCATCTGCAATAGCTTCGGTTGTTATTCATAAACATTCAATGAAGTTAGAGTGTGGTTCAATGGAAATAAATTGGTGGTTTTTTATAAAATCATGTATCCCATGTACACATATTTCAAAGTATTAATGTTCCAATGATTCTCTAAGGTGGATACCATTTAAAGAATCTTTGTTATATGATACGCGTAAGTGAATTAACTATTAAAATATTAATATTACTATTATAAGTGTGCAATATTACTATCAAAACGAGATACAATTACCTTATATTAGTGTTCTTAATAAAATAGAAGCTGAAATAGGTGGAATTAACATTATTATTATTATTATTATTGTTACTATTATTACTACTATTATTATTATTATTATTATTATTATTATTATTGCTAGTATTACTCCATATTACTATCGTATTTCATCTATTTGAAACTGAAGGTATTCTACCAAAATATTTTCTTTCTATAATATAAATAATTTTTTATGAATAATATTTTATAATATAATTTAAATACTATTTGCAGAAATTAAAGGAAAAAGAGATATAACGCAAAAATCTTTCCAGTCATCGGTATCTTTTGAAAATAATAATTGTTCAGTCTTCAATTTTTTCATCACCACATCTATCTTCACAATTACAGATAAGATCTTGAGACATTGAAGGTCTTACAGTATTTACGTACGCATTTCAAATTCTTCTCTTTTCTAATTCAGTTCATTTTGTCATCTTCTAATCCATCTGTGGTTGTAGTTAACTAACAAGATTTATACAAAATGATTTTTTTCAAAATGATGAACATTCTACTTAAAAAGAATGTTGCTTATTGCGGTCAATTGTATGCCGACATTTATAATGTATCTTTTTTTCCTAAGGAATATCAATTATGCATTAAGAATTGAAGTTTTCCACCCTATACTAAACATTTTTAATCAGATATTCTTTTACAGTTAAATTATTTAATCGACCAATATTGTGTGCCAAAAGATCAAACTTTTGAAGAATATTAGCTCATATTTTAGAAGATAGGATCAGAAAGCAAATCCACACCCCACCAAATCTCAAATCAACAGAAGCGTTGGGTAAAGGAAGTCCAGGAGGACTAACGTTCCGATCCGCTTTCCCAAAACTGGCGAGGGTTGCCACTCGGCAATGCAATAACAGTTACGATATGGTGGCGATAGTCATTTTGCGGTCGTTGCCGGCTGGCAAACTGGTGTTTGCGAAGATGTAACGGCTTTGTGGTAGAGTTAGTTGATGTCAAGAGATTCCCAACTAGTATGATGACGTTTGTGAAGCATAGTAATTCACATTGCTTTTGGTGTCTTCTCACTGTCGGGTTCTTCGCTACTGCACAAACTTCTACTCCAACAACATTCAAAAGTTGATTCATTCACAGCTATTCATAATAATTATTTATCGTTATAAACCCCTCCGAAATGACAAGTTTATTACGGAGGCTGCTACTGAGCTTGCCAGTCAGAAGAAAATTTAATAGATAATTCAATCCTAAAATTGGTAATGATTGAATAAATAAGATGTTCAAATATTACACTCTTGAATTATTTAAATGTATGCATCCAAGAAATAAAGAAAATGCACAATGAACAATTTCCCCAAAAAGCGCTACTCGAGGGCGATGATTGCCACCATTTTAGATGCGGTCTGGAAAGCAAGGAACAAAAATACCACGACGCAACCTGAATGTCACCAGGTCGTTTCATGCTCGAGCATCATACGTTAAGTCTTAAAAGAAACAGGAAAGCACTCTTTAAGGGGCCGCGCTTTTGCGAGGAGCAAAGGAGGAAGTTTTGGAGAGCGGGTGGCAGAGCGCGCCGTCCGCAGGAAGAGCAGCGGAGCGCTCTAAGGGGCGCGGAGGAGTGGGGTGCGAGTGGGGATGGGGGTGAGGAGGGGTGGGGGGCGGATGCGCTGCGAGGGCGTGTAAGCAGAGAAACCGAGCGTGAAGAGGACAGGTGGAGGAAGAAGAAAGCAAAGTTACAGCGTCTTAGACAGGGAAGGGAAAAAGGAAACAGAGGTCCCACCTTTTCCTGGAAACAGAATAGAAAGAAGGGGTTGAATATAACATATAATATTGGAATAGTACGTAATGCAACGATGGAGTAATGATGGATATTAACACACGAGTGTGGTATTACGATACGAGTGAGGAACGAGCGAGTACGATACGAGTACGATAGAGCGAGGAACGAGCGAATATCGTTAACCTCACACGAGTGTATTAATACCCATTTCATCGAGTTCATTCAGTACATTTTCGACGACTTTTATCAGTTAAACTTCAACATTGAATCGTTTCGTGGCTTTTGACTGGCAGGATTCAACCAAGGACACCTAGCGAAGAGTTCCCTAACTCTACCTTCACATGCTGCCGCAGGTGGCTGTGGTTAGCAGTTCGCCTGGGAGGGAGTACTGGGATAGTCAAATAGAATAAAAGTGAAATTACGATATCATTCATTCCACGAAAAATACTAATAATAAAAAAATTAAAACTGACAAGCATAATATAATATCAACTGAAATTTTAATGTACACGATCGAACGAAACGTTTACTTGAACGATTCTCAATGATTAAATGTCAACACGTTTGTTAGTAAACTTCTCTGTGATTGGTCAAGAACCTGCATCATAATGAAATCTGTATCGTAATGAGTATCATTATGGAACTGGTTGCAGTCATCAAATGACAGCATACCTTGGGAGTATAAATAATTCTATAATGGTTGAGGAGAAATGCGATAAAAGCATTTGGGAGAGAATGAAGTAGGTTTTCGCGTACTTGAGGTAGAAACTAAAATTTGAATGTCCAAGTATGGCAAAAAGCAAGTCATTGATGATTTAATACATAACGGCACGGTAGTAGAAGTCTATTCAATAACGCTGTTGATCAATTGAGGAGCAGATAGTCCAAACGTGTATTGTCCACTGGTGGAAAAATTGAGTTTGACATGAAATTGTGCAGTTTTTAATACGCTCTACACGATCTTGCTTTCAGATTTCCTCCAAACGCACTTTAACACATTAAATTAAATGTGCTTTGAAAAAATCTGAAATCAGGAGGGGGTAGAGCGTATTATTTCATATCAAACTATTTTTTTCACCAATAGACAATAAGCGTTTTCATTAGTTACTCCTCAATTATTATTATGCATGCTATATTCTACACGATTTTTAATCGCAAATGAAAACAAACTTTGTAGGTGAACCATGTTTCATTTTCTATTTTGATCACGCTATTACTATTTGAAGCTTCATTCAACTTCCTGAATATAAAGGCATTATTGAATAGAAATAAATTTTGCGGGATACCACAATCCATGGGATTTAATAAATATATATAAATATCTTTCACCTTATCAATATCGTGGAAATAGAATTGTGTTAACACCCAGTAAACGATGGAACCCAGATTGAAAACGTGGACAGGAGAATAAGAAAACAAATGCCACGCCCATCCACCTCCGCACGGGTTCCCTTTCTACAGCCCCTTTCATCCATCCAGCGACGCTTCTCCCATCAGTTTCCTCTCTCCCTCGTTCCTGAACCTTTCTTCATCAAGCTCCCTCCTCCCCGGGTCCTTTTTGATTCTCCCCAATACATCGCCCTCACCCCCATGACCCCGTGACCTCCACAGTCAGTCCCCTCCCTCGGAGCCCCCCGCTCGGAGGGGGCTACAGATGAGCGGCGCCCGCGAAGCCCAATGAAGAAACGCGGGGACGAAGACGCCGCCAACCGGCGCGGGAAGGAGGCGGTGGGGTGAGGGGGCAAGAGAGCGCGGGGCCGCGCGGAGGGGGCCGGGGCCGTGAGGTTGCGAAGCCCCGAAGAAAGACAGCGGTCCGGGGTTGCGTCGGAACGACGCTTCGGTGCGGGGGGGAGGGGAGTGGGGCGGGATGCTGGCGCAGCGTGGGGGCGGAAGAGCCGTCCGCCCGCCCACACGCCTGCGCCGAACGGCCGACGGCGGCGGCGGCGGCGGCGGGGGCGGGGGCGGCGGCGGGAGCCCCGTGTTTTGCTGCCGCGCTGCCGCCTTGGCACGCAGCCCTCGCGATAAATTAGGCGGGCCCGGCCGTCTGGTGGCGCCGCCGGCGTCTTGCCCGCACCCCCCACCCCCGCGGCAACGTTCCCGCCCTCGCCGTGCCCCACCGCCTTAGCCGCTGCCCGTTGCTCCCGTTCCCCTGTCGCCTACTCGCTCTAGGCAACCCGCCTCGCAGCGCCCGTGCTTCGGCCGTCCTCATCTATCTACCATATTCCTGTCCTTTTGCAGCATAACACTGTCTTTCAGTCTCCAACACTTTCACAGATCCTGAACGACTTCATATTTAATACCTTATCTGTCTGTTTGCCTCAATCTATATCTATCCTATTTCTGTCCTTTTGCAGCATTACACTGTCTTTCAGTTTCCAACACTTGCACAGGTCCTGAACGACGTCTTCATATTTAATATCTTATCTGTCTGCGTGCCTCAATCTATATCTATCCTATTTCTGTCCTTTTGCAGCATTACACTGTCTTTCAGTCTCCAACACTTGCACAGGTCCTGAACGTTGTCTTCATATTTAATATCTTATCTGTCTGCGTGCCTCAATCTATATATATCCTATTTCTGTCCTTTTGCAGCATTACACTGTCTTTCAGTCTCCAACACTTGCACAGGTCCTGAACGACGCCTTCATATTTAATATCTTATCTGTCTGCGTGCCTCAATCTATATCTATCCTATTTCTGTCCTTTCGCAGCATAACTCTGCCTTTCAGTCTTCTAAACTTTCACAGGTCTTGAACGACGTCTTCATATTTATATGTGACCTCAATCCATACCCAGACAGCTTAAGCAGAGTGTCTGTCCTTCTGTATGGTATCAGCGTCTCCCAGACTCTTACACTTTTGCAGATCTTGCACGAGACCTTCACGTTTGTTGCCTGGCCTTAATCCGTACTTAGTCTAGTTCACCAGAGCATCTATCCTGCTGCAGAGTATTACCGTCTTCCCGTCTCCTACACTTTCTCAGATCTTGAATGTGACCTTCACATTTTGATGTGCCAGACATCCCTTCAGTAATAAAAGCCATAATTAATCATTTGATAATCCAATATTTGTGTGTCCATCAAGCAGCATCTCTCAGAATACTTATGCCTTGTTTATTTGCATTGTATTCCTCGCGAATCTTTCAGCTCGTGTAGTTAGAGACATTCTAGGTTTTGAAATCGTTTCCAAATCTCATTCATTATCATGCAATGTCCGTGATACATAAAATTATCCATTTTCGCGAAATCGATATGTCTTCTCTCTTCTACCTCTCTTCCACTCCTAGTGGGTTGATAGCCATACATTCCCCACAAATACTACATTACTCGTACAATTTTCACCAGTTCTACATTCACTGAAGATCTTGGCACTCAGTTCCTTCACCGCCTCTTCGAATGTTGCAGCTCTATCAGCTCCCTTTGCCATTTCCTCCACCCCTTCCCGCTTGGGCGTTGCAGTCTCCGCTGCCCAGGCTTGGCCAGTCTCCGGCCGGCGCTCCGCCCTCTCTGGGTGTTTTGCAGGCGGCGCGTGTGGCGGCGCGGGTGGCGGCGTGGGCGGCGGCGTGGGCGGCGGCGTGGGCGGCAGCGTAGGCGGCGGGCGGAGGCAACGGACGAGCCGAGCGCCAGCCGCGTCCAGGATGTGCTACTGACCGCCTCTGATTTATAAACACTCCGCGCATGTAGGCTACGCGCCTCCGGTCACCATTTTGGCGCCATATTGGCTGCGTTAAGATGTAGGCGGGGCTGTCGAGAAGAACATAACCCGCGTTAGCTTGCGTGTTGTCTTCGGTTTATTTTCTAAACGTTTGGGGTAGATGAATCAAGCAGATGAATTATATTGTTAATAAGTTATTATAATATTTATCAATTTTTTATTAATATCTATTATTTCCCTGAAACAAGTACAATTTGAAAAAATCTCTTAAAACATTCTTTATGGATATTTCTGGAAAACAAAGAATTATTTCTGTTTTCTAAAATACTGTGAAGTTGCTATAATCATTGATTGATGATACAAGGGGTTCAATCTCGCGATCAAATTTGCCACCAAGGCGCAGCCCCTAAAAGCTTTCTTCCCGCGCGGCCACCCACCATTAAAAATACTTTCGCCAACCTTCTCAGAACAAAAGGGCAATAAAAGCATTTGCCCAGTGTCTTCCACGTAAACCGCCGTTCCCAAGGGCCCACGCCCGCCAAGAACATTGACCGCCGCTTCTCGGCGCCTACAGAGCTGGGGATTAAGCCCTCATTAGCCTAGGTCTGGGCCACCCCGGCGCGCGGCGCCCTTCACACCTCCATCGCTCGCTACCTGACAAGCCACCCAGAAATGTATACAAATATTTCTGGGAATCGCTTCGGCCCTCCCTCGCAAATACAACCCTGTGAATGCATCTCACCGACAAAGGGATTTTCAAGTGCACTACCGATTCGCCGCCCCGCTCCTTGGCCACTTGAAAGCCAGATGCCTCAATTCCCGTGGGAAGGAAAATCTCAAATACAAACGGGCCGCCATCGCGAGCACCTCACGTGACACCGCCTTCGCTTCCGATCGCCGCCAATGTCACGTGACACTCCTCTCCCCGGGCCCGAAAAAGCATCACGAATAGGGAGCCGATCGCGGGCACTTCAAACTTTCCCGCCTTACCATAGGCCCAAGTCTTAGCCACGTGACTCTTCCCTCCATGGCCTCAATCACACCTTCAGGTGAAATAAATACTGCGACTTCACTCCCACATGAGAGGCAACCAGGAGAATCAAGAGACCAGACAGAGAATAGAGACAATCAACAGAAGTACAGACTAAACAGAAAATTGACAGAACAGACAGAATCGACAGAGTAGACAGAATCGACAGAGAGAATCAACAGAAATTTTCAAACTGCACTGCTCAGAATTTTTCAAACAGACTGACCAACACAACTCAACCGAGTCGGCTGTTCCTGCTTCGCCTATCAAGGCGATTAGTACGGCCAAATCAAGCCTGCCTCAAATTCGTGCCACTTGCGGACCGCAGCCGCCACTTGGCCGAATTCACGGCAAACTCCGTCACCAGCTCCGGTCATCTGAGTCCGCGCCCATGCCAATTCGAACCACCGAACTGCCTGGAGCCAACCTCAGCCCGGACAGCGACACACTTAGCCGAGTGATTTGGGTTGGTGCCTTGCTACAAACCTGTAAGTAAGCTAAACCCAAGTGTACTTGAGAAAGAAGAGCAGTCAGTAAAACTATAAACTTTCAAAGGTCCTCCGGCTCACCATTAATCAAAACCAGTTGTATTTACGAAGTTGTTATGCAATTAAATTTATTTATTCTGCAAAGCAGATGCTGCACGGCAACTCCCATCTGCTACACAAGGCATGTCAACTGGTAAGGTCATTAGTCCCGTAAGTGTGGTGCGTGTTTTTCTCGGGAGGTGATCTTTCCCCACCGGATGGTGAGATCCGGCGCCAATCTACCGTTGACCAGCGAGGTTTTCCCAACCAGGTATCTTCCTCCAGCAGAGCATCATCCCAGCGGGGACAAGCTCTGAGTTCCTGACTGGTCTCTGGACGTGTGTGAAAGTGTAGTGCATGTAAGTGTGTGTGTACGTAAGGGGTGAGAATAGGATTTGGAAGAGGAAGGAAAGATCGCGCGCGCTATTTGATCCGTTTGTAAGGGTACTGCTCCGATTCGCATGGCATTGATCGGAGAAACCACGGAAAACTACGGACCAAAGCAGCTGGCCGCTGAAATTTTCCTCCAGACAGGGACTGAATTCAACTTAGCTGAAAAGCTACTGTCGAAACTCCTGTCACTATCAGAAGTTGAAACTAGAACCTCCCGGTCAGAGGCAGTGTAGTAACATCAGTTCATGCCTTGAGCCATTTTAACTGGTGTTAATCATTGAAAGAGAGATTATTTATGACAGTGGAGATAAGGTCACAATCGGTTAAGCTTTCTTTGTCAAGAAAACAGTTTTGTTCCAAACATTTAACTTTTAGTTATTTATTTGTATTTATTTAATCAATCGATTTTAGGGTCATGATCTGTTAAGTAGATGCTGATAGAGTAAATGTTAAAGGAAGAATATTAAAATGAGGGGCAGCAAAAACTGGATAATCTCGTAAGAGCTCGCTTTGTCCACCACAATGTCTACATGAATCGAATGGAGCCTGAAGCAGAGCGTCAGGGATTGAAGATGTATTATCGATTCATTAGGCCTGGAACTTTCCTAAATATACGATTACATACGTTCAAAGTATTCATAGCGCAAATGTACACAGGTAGTGTGCCCAATATCATTCACACGCAGCCAGAACAGTTTGTTTGAGGAACTGTAGTTCCCTAACTCCTAGTAACTCTCAACTTTGGTTACATAATTTTGAGCAAAACCGAAAATAAAGTTTCATAATATATTTGCAATTTTTGTAAAATTTTTGTAACTGTGAGACGATAAATACACTACTAATATGTTAGGACGGTTGTAGCGAAAATAATGAAATGCAATCTTCCTCAACCATCTTCCTTTTATAAGTATCAATGTTTCTCTAAACTTCGATTGTTTTTCCCTGACACACGACATGAAAGACATGACTAAAAAGAAGCCCTTTGAAAAATATGTTAACAGATCCTTCACTCTCCGGAAGATGTCACATCCTACGCACGGTTGCCAACGTTTCGACCGTCATACTGCAATTTTCCTCAGAGTGAATTGTTGGCAACCGTGCCTAGGGACGCGGCTTCTTCCGGGCAGTCAAGAATCTATCAAGTTCGGCTACGGAGGTTTACGATTTCAGTCGAACAAAATGTAGTTCTCACTCTGAAGTATAAACCCCAGCGCCCGAATTACTGCATGTGCTACACGATAGAAGGTTGAACGCCCACCTGCAACCCGCAAAGCGTTTCGCGCCGTCTAGTCCGCTTCCGCCCACGCCGCTGGCGGATTAACGCGAACGAGCGTTGGCGGCGGCCGAGCGGCGAGCGGCGTGGGCGGCGTGGGCGGCGTGGGGGTGCAGAGGGCGAAACCATTTGCAAACGCCGCCAAAGCAAGCGCGCCAGCGGAGAAGCGGCTGGCGCGGGCACCTGCCGCGCTCACAGAGGACAGCAGACATTGCTCCCTTCAACGTCCATCCATCCATCTCGCCGGACAACTTTTCAAAATAATAGTAATATAACAATAATAATAATAACAATAATAACAAAAATAATATTGGAATTGTTATTTATTCCTGCTGATTCTAGTCTAATGATGCAGATAGATGGCTCGTTTCAAGTACGTTTGGAACATTTAGAATCAATCTTACGTAGATAACAGGAATTAAGACTGTTGTAGTTTATATATTTATTATCAGCTCAACGTTTCGCACATTTGCGCCTTTTCAAGAGCAGTACAGATATTGAACAAACGGTAACAAATATTAATAATAATAATAACAATAATAATATAGTAATACACATAAATAAAGATTAAGTACATGGATTTATCAGAGTTTATCTTTAAACAATGGAATGCTGGCAAAGAGAGAATTATTCCTTCATAATATCAAGTTCTGGAGCCATCCTGAATATCATGCATTAAATTTTCAAGAAATTAGATCTTCCTAAAACTCCTATGGAAGCTTATGCGGAATTTATCATCTCAACGACTAGAATCATCAGGAGCTTTTTGGGAAATAAATCTTCATAATTAGATTGAAAATTATAACCATAATTTGTGCTGTGATTATGGTAATCTGTACAATAAGTCACCATAGGGATGTGAGGTGTAAAAAATAATAATAATAATAATAATAATAATAATAAGAAGAAGAAGAAGAAGAAGAAGAAGAAGAATGAGAGCTGTTCCTGAATGCCTCTGATTGATTTTGACAAATCATTTTGTAGAAAATCACAGTTTAGGTAATACGTTGCATCTTTTACTTATTCAAAATATATCGTGGATATTTGGGACCAGCTCCTCAGGTTCTAAAATAATTCATTAAAGAACAAAGCAAACAACAGTTGAATATCATTCCCCTATCACAAATCTTTGTCATGTGGTGAATGGTGCATTATGTTTAAATACTTAACCGTCAATGAAGTTAAAAAGAATACACATGACATAAGCAATACATGACACCCGTGATTATATTTTATTTGTTTATGTCATGTATTCTCTTGTCGTATTTTATTGTTTGAAAACAAATCAATGCTCGACAATTTTGAAATAATATTTTTATTCCCATTAGAAACACAGAAAATAGCAGTTACATAACTGAAACAAATTGCTTGAAACCGTGTATGTAATATGTTTACATCTGTTTTAGTTTTTGTAATTATTACGTGTGTTATACTTTGTTAGACTTTCTTTTTTCTATACATCTGCCTTCCATTTCCAGTTTCCTTTTTATTTCTTATCTTTTGTAATCCCTCTTCTGTAAGTTGTTTCTCCACTTCTAGAAAAAAAAAAATTTCATTTGTTGCTTTCGTATTCCAAAATATATGTTCATATTTTCTTGTTGGCTGTTTTCTGCTGCTGTCAGTTATTATCATATATTTCACTGATACGAGCTTTTCTATTATCTTAATATGAACTTTACTCGTATTTTACTTTTCATGTCTTTTAATCATCATTCCAGCCTCTCATTCTGAATTCTAAACATCCTTCCTATTACGGCGGATACACTGTCAGATTCAACCTTTATTTGGGGGGTTAACAATATATTTGAAAGAATAGTGAATTGAATACCTTCTCTGCATGTAATCCGGTAAGGTCAGATGACAGTTTCCATGAGTCGAATTTACAAGACCAATTTGACACTAAAGTTTGTAAGTATGCAACTGCTAAAGAGTGAATTACTATACAAGGGATGCATCAAATATAAATGCAAAACAAATTTATATTTCCAGATTATAAAAGAACAAAAATATCACATGCCGCATACGATACAAGATACACTGCAACACACGTTACCGCAGTATATAATTCGGAACGGTACCTCTTGGTCCACTAAAACCCAGGTCCTTGAGCTTTGAGGAGCTTCCAGGAGCTTCCAGGAGCTTGAGTTTGAGCTTTAACATACAAAATGCTCAAAACACGAATATATGATCAAAAATCGTTCTTACACAATATTTTTTTATTTGCTCCATGTTTCACTATTACATTATTGGACAAGGGCAATTACATTTCAAAAATATAATTTTCTAATTTATCCCTCTAGATCTGACTACATTCCTTTCATTCCAAACACTACTTAGAACTGCGCTTGCATGTCCGTCTTCTCTAACTACACGGCGCCCCACACTAACTCTTCTCGCCCCGATCCGCGGTCCCCTCGACCCGGTCGCTCCCCCCCCGCAATCTCCCACCCTGCCCTCCCGCGCTAATGAATCGCCTGCCCCCCCTCTACTCCCCTCACCATCCCACCGCCCGCGTCAGCCAACCCCCGCCCCCTCCCCGCGCAACGCCTCCCGCGCAGTCGAATCAATACGGGAGCGCGACAGAGGCGTCGTTTTATTTATCAATCTCTGCCCGCGGCGCCGTCTCTGTCCCTCCCCTCTCTCTCTCTCTCCCCGTCTCTCTCCCTCTCTCTGTCTCCCGCCTTCTCCGCGCCGCGCGCGCGGTCGTGTCCTCGGCACCCCTCCGGACCCCCCTCCCCCCTTATTGATGTCACATTTGTCAATCTCCCGCCTCCCCCTCCCCCGCCCCTTTCCACCCCCAACGCCATGTTCCACGACGCCCGCCTACCAGCACTCGCGTATTAGCTTTCCCTCTAGAGCAGCCGCGCTCAGCTTGTAAGCCAATACAATCAACGTGTTGATTGGCGATTAACTCAACTTCCATCCGCAATTATTTCGCATTACGACTTAAGAACTTAACACATGTTAACCGCGCGGTGGTAATTATTCTAGAACGCCGAGACGCGCTCGTTCACGCACGGAGTATAAAACGAAATTTGACATGGCGCTGGAAATAATTGATTGCAGTTTCTACGAGCTGTTATAAGAAAGTGTTCGTGCCTTACAATGTTACATCTAATTAATTTCAACACCTTCATCGCCTGGAGCGAAGATACAGTGGTGAAATACGTCTCAGAGGCCTCGTAAATTAAGTGTGACGGAACGTTTCTCAGATGTGTTATCGTTCATAATTAGATTTAACTAGAACCTCAACATGCTATTAATGCTTATACTAAATGTAAGAATATAAATATTTTCTTCATAGAAATTCAAAAATCTATATTTTTTCTATATTATATTTTTATCGGATACAATATTAGTCAAATTCTAAATGCAAAAAGTTAACAGAAGTTAATTGCTAAATTAGGATTTAAATGAATGTATTGACTCACAATCATCAATACATGGCTTCTGAAATATTAGATTGTTGCATTAAATAAATTACGAGAACTTCATGCGTGGAAAGTGTTCGAAAGTGATATTTCAACGTGAAATATTGATTTTACCTTTGTTTTGTGAGTGATCATGTTATCATAAAAAATATTTGAAAATACATAAGAGTTCTTAAAGTGTTCATTTTTAATTTCTTGTTCTCGTCGTTGTTGTATTTAATATATTTCATATTTCGTCCATATTTCATTCATATTTCATATTTCATTCACATTTCATAATTCATTCAAATTTCATATTCATTTAATTAAAGTTTCATTAATATTTCAATATAATCCGCCGTTCACACGCTGGTTCACAGATCACTGTCCAGATAGGATTGTTGAAACTGAACGTTTGCTTTCGTATTCCAGAGGGAAAAGCGACGCTTCGTCGTTCGTCACGTTGTCTCTGCGCGTCCTTCCCCTCCCCTCCCCTCCCCTCCCCTGTCCTTTCCCCCCTCCTGACTATTTGCTCCCTTTCGATGCTAGCGCCGCGCCCTCGTTTGCGGAACGATTCCGCTCTCTGGGCGTGTTTCCTCTGGGAAAAAAATAATGCGTCCGATTGATAAACAGAAATACAAATATTAAGTGTCATTCCAAGGCCGACGTGTGAGATAGATTGTTCTAGCAGTAAATCCAATGGTTCATTAATCCTAGTTATTTTAGACGTGAATTCTAATTTCTATTTTTTTACGAAACGCAGGTCTGTTGGGCTGGCTGTGAGTGGTGTGTTCTAGTTATTTGGGTTGAAAAATGAGGCATTGATTTCTTATTTCATTCATCTTCATTGTTTTGGAGCATAGATATGTAACTACATATTTTTGACACCTGTGAATAAGCTGATGATTTGTGGAAAGTAAATTTTACATCCTGGTCTTGCATCCTGTGGTTATTTAGCTTCTAGCATCAGATAACTCCATTTTTTTAAGTTTATAAATGATCTGTAATTGATTTAGAGTTAATGAGACACGTCGATGTATCTTGTTACTCTCTGATTTTTTAAGTACATCGTTAATACTCCGAATTTAGATAAAAAATGATACCAAATTCGAATCTTTAAACAGTATTTTCATTTTTAAGCAAAATTTTTAGTCTCGGGTTAAATTGTATCATAGTTTCCTTACGACCTGAAAAAAAGGAAGAAATTTAGTCTTGCAAAGTCTTTTCCTCTCTATGTTTTGAATTCTAAGCATACTTATTCAGCTTAGCATTTAATTACGGTGAGAAAAATTTGTTATTATAAACTTCTGAAAGCCTAGACATATTTCTGAAGACTTGAAAACAAACCACAATTATATTAAAAATGCTACATTCAAGGAGAACTTATTTAAATATTTTTCATAATTTTTTGTTACCTTATCTCTATTGTATTTCTGTTTAACTCCGTTATGAATAGGCAACCGCTTCACATACAGAAGCCATGTATGCTGCGTATGCTCAGATTTTTAAATTGTATTACTATATTTTCTTCGAATTGCGTTTCCCTTGTATAAGTTTGTCACGTTGCTAATTACTTCCTGTTGTAATGATCACAGAAAACTGCTAATTCAAAACATTTTATAACTTCATCGAAAGTTCCATTCTGATTCGCTTCTCAGAAATATTTATCTCAAAGTTCGTTCTTTGGCTAAAAGCCAATTCCTGAAAGTTCTGTATTGAGTTTAAAACAAAGCGTATTCATTTGGGAAAATATTTTACCAAAAAGTTTGTTCAACAGTTTTCAGATGTCAAAACGAACTCGAAGAATGAAAATACTAAAGAAAGGTGCTTGTTAGGAGACATTCAGGGAAACATAGTTCGTATGAGTTGCTTAGCACATTCAAAGTCCTGATGAAGTGATTTACTAGTACATTTCTCAACAAACAAAATGTTTTTTCATATCAAGAACCTAGTGATTAAGGTTCGTCGCCTTAAACTCCAAAGGTCCTGTTGGTTCTTTATAGAAATTGTAGAACTGACTTTACTCGACACCATTCACACATCCTTCACAACTGACGATATCAGAAAAAATCAATAATTTACTACCTTTTGCTAATTATGTTTCTAAGCACCTGACACGCAAAGATTGATTGATTGTTAGTGATTTCGTGCGCGTCAATTGCTGTCATTAGTGCCGTTAGTGTAGTGAATGTATCTTCATCTGGAGGTGGCGATGGTGTTCTCCTGCCGGACGGCGATATCCGTCGCCGACCTACCGTTGCCTAGCGGGCTTTTCCTCTGTCAGGTATCTCCCACCAGCTCCCGCTAGTGGGCTCCCGCTAGCTCCCGCTCCCCCCACACCACCCTAGCCGGGACAAGCTCTAAGCTCCCGACGGGTCTCCCGGCATGTGTGGTAGTGTAGTTCATGTTAGTGTAAGTATGTGTAAGTAAGAGGTGAGGATAGGACAAGGAAGAGGAAGGAAAGACCGCGCGCGGTCCGTGGTCCGTTTGTAAGGGTACTGCTCCGGCATTCGCCTAGTGTTGATTGGAGAAAATACGGAAAACTACCGATCAGAGCAGTCGGCCGCTAGAATTCTCCTTCAGACAGCGACTGAATTCGACCTCGCTGACAAGTTAGTATCGAAAATCCACTGTCCAGACTCGAACCCAGGACATCCCGGTCAGAGCCACTCCAGTAACATCAGTTGATGCACTGAGCCTTCTTTAAAGGCGATATGCAAAGAATTTTACGCATTTAAGCATGTCGATGATGTAAATAGTACAAGTATAGTCATCATCACGAACTAACACCTCATTCTATTGAAAGAGTCGGTGCACAAATAAACTCAAATTATGGGGATATGATGATAATTTATGACTATAGATCATAAAAACAAATCATTTTCAGAATATTGAGGAGCAGTTTGAAACAAATAAATGAAAAGAATATAAGAATAGAAACGTGGAATTAGAATATATGACATCATAACCCACTCAATTTCATTAGGACCAGTACGTTATCCGAGACACGAACTCAGAAAAATTATTTTATTTTGTTACCTAATACCAGAAAAGTATTTAAAACTTTATTTACATAAGGTTAGCTATGGTTAGATAACTTTCTGAAAGAAAAGAAAATAATTTTTTTTTAAATTGAATTTCGCAAACATTACTCTACCACTCAGCAGATTTTAAGTCTAACAGAAAACATATCAAAATGTTTTTGCTTAAAGGTCATAGAGTCAATGTGAAATTGAGGTACTGAGTGGGAATTATAAAATTACTATATGGTTTGAAATACGGCCTGTAAATATACTACAGCCGACCTGGATGGCCGAGGTGGCTAAGAGCGAGTACCGACTCAGCGCTTCGGTCCGAAGGGTCGCGGGTTCGAGTCCCGCCTGGGCATGGCTGTTTGTCCCTTGAATTTGTGTGTGTTGTCGCGGAGGGTCTCGCGTTCTGCTGACCCCAGATCAGAGGAGCCCGCAAGTGTTTGTCTAGTGTATGGTCGAATATGCGTCCCTTCGGGACGTAAAGGGCAACCGGCTGTCGCCTGGATAAAAGCCCTAGGAAAAAAAATATACTACAAGGGAGAATCTTAGTGTGAGGCGGCGATTTCTCGGAAGTGAGAGTGTGAGGGTGAATCGACATTCATACAAGCAACAAGTCTGAGTAACAATACGAAATAAACCTTTAAATAGCAAATTATCTCGCCAGTGATTATTTTAATGTCTCAAATAAATTCTACAAGTGAGTTCTTTGCCTAGATTTCACACACTTTGAATAGGTTGCACTAAAGTTGGGATAGATTGTTTCTATTTATAGCAACATTACTTCGATAAAACCTGGTTCATTTTTGCGAGAAAATGAGGATTACTCTGACAGAAGATTATTCTGGTTCATTTCTGCCACAATGAAGGCGCTTGTTTGATTCTCTGAAAGTAAACCAGACCGTTGGGGGGAGGGAAATTCAATAGTGTTGCCTTAAGTCCGCTCAGAGTGATGTTCGTCGTTTAAGCACAGTATGTCACGCACTAGTAATTGTTCAACGTTGCAGTTTCTAGACTGTGCAAATTGAAATTGCTTTCATCCGCGCGGTTGCAGAAATGTGGCTGTTGACCACAGATTGCAGTTATGACTTGATTGGTTCCATGAACTAATATGAGATTCATCGGAACGAAGGATTTACTGATGAAGTCAGTAATTGCGCGGACTTGAAGTTCGTGAACTGCGTAGGAACATGAAACTTGCGATTTTGGTCTTGGAATATCATCTGCAAAATCAAGTGAGTCAATGCCGTTGAAAATATTATCTTGGTGGTGAATTTAAACGTGGATCCATCTCTTTAATGGGGCGCAACTAACACATGCTAATATTGCTGAGAAACAGGTCGTCTAATGTACGCAGGTTTCTGATGTAGGCATGCGTAGAAACATGAAATTTACTGCGGTTGATCGTGGAATAAATACTTCTGCAAACTCGAGAGAGTCGAGTCACTCAATTATCACGGTGGTTAATTCATATGTGGATTTACCACTTTAATGGGTCGCAACTACAACATGGTGAAACTGCAGGGAAATAGGCCGTCTGATGTACGCAAACTGGCTGCCTGGAGACGGAATGTGTTCTGCATAATACGAGATATTTTCTTTCCTAATGTTTACCGTCCGCGGATCTAGATTAGAGCAGACGGTTTGGTTTTGCGCATTTACGTTAGTTAAGCTTGGGGAGTAGGTTTGATGTCTAAGATCATTTGAAAATATCTCGAAGGGATTTAGTGTGAGGGAAGAAACACACAGGAAACAACGAGGCAGATTGAATAACGCATATAGAACGCAAAGAGACACGAATTGGGGGAATAGTTAAAAAATTACTCTGTCAAAAGTACGAGAGTATTGTCTATATTAAAATATGGGATCTTTTCCGTTATACCTATACCAGTTCAATAACCGAAAGATTCTGTTTCCTTGTTTATTAGAAATGTTGTGTTTTTTTTGGTGGGGGAAATTTATTTTATTTTGAGAAACATTTAGCACTTCACAATTACTAATCACTACACATTTCACTGATTTTACCAATTACGGATATCATAGACTCTTTTTTATACAAAGCTCTTTACAATATTGACATTGATTTTACGATTTATAACATTCATGATTTTTAATGCAAAGAACGCACACTACTTACACGGCCACCTACCACTCTAGAATAGGCTATAATACGATGGAAAAATTAATTAATTAAAGTATCTATGACTGCTTTGACTTATTTTCGTAATTTTTCTGTGCACTTCTCGTGTTGTTCGCTTAGTTTGTGTATTATCAAAAGTTAATTGTACTTGGAAACGTTTCAAAATACATTCTTCTCATTGCGCAACGTGAAAATGGGTGTTTTGGTATTGAATTTGTGTCTTTTGTCTTTCGCCCTATAAGTCTTTTAAATTGGTTTGTATTGTCTACTGAGATAAACAATTCCTACAATACATCGCAAAAATATATAATGCGAATCAATAGGCAAGTTACTTTTTGTCTATTTATTTACTACACTCTTTAAAAGAAATTCTCTTAAAAATGAGAGAGGTTTATAAAGCAGCGTGAGCGCCGGAGTGAGAGCGGATACGCGAACCAAGTCACGAGAGCGAGGGCCCGTGGTCCCTTGCGAACGTAACACGTTGGATCCGTCGGGAAGCAATGTGCGTTAGCATGTCGCGAACCACTTGGTGTCAAAATGCGTTGTTTATAAAATTTATTGTAAGTTCGTTTGCAATAAAATTAGATATCTAACGTGAAAAATACAAATAATCAGTTCACTGGATCAAAGGAAGAGTGTCCACCATAAACTTCCGATTTACCAACTAGTAATATAAAATTAGTCGTATTGTGGGTTACAGGGATTTCGGAGCGGCAGTAGTTAATACAGCACTAATAAATTAGTAATATAGTAATAGAATTACTATTAAATTGTACTATGTGTCTTTTGTGTAAAACTAACGTTTAAATGTACCGCGTAAATATTGATTGACTGGTATCACAATGACTGCATCTGTTCACGTTGCAGAGAAACGATTCCTTTAAGGTAAATAAAATTTTCCGTGTCAAAGGAACTAAATCTCTCGACTGGTATACGTATAACGGAAAAGATCCAAAATGTTTAAAATGGAAAGTATTAAGTCGATCAAAACTGAGCCACTGATTTAAACAGTCTGAAAGATACGAGTGAGCGTTGGCTTCATAAAAAGCTAACGAAATGATAAAACTGTAACAAGGCAGGATATCAGAGACTTTAAACACCAAGAATACGTTCGTGTGCACTGCCTGCTTGAAGTAAAGCTACAGATAGGCAAGGCCGGACCAAAGATATTGGGGAGTATTACCTAGATACACATATAGTGCTAGTATAGCGATACAAATTGAAGGGCACCATATTGTAAGCAAATAGTTCCCCGGCAGGTGCTGACAGGCGTGTTGTCCGTACGCGACGAGAGTTCTGGGTATTTATCATGTAAATTATTACTTTGCAGTGCTTTTGTCTTGCTATACAAAGGCTCATTTATGAAGCAATAAAAATTTATAATGAGACCTTCATGATTCTGTGACATGAAGACAAAATAAAGCAGCATTAGGGTTACGAGAAACAAACTTTCAAAAACTCAAATGATGCAACCATAATACGTTTCATTTAGAAATATATGAGTATTTTTAATCTTGTTGAAACGTATACTTTAATTAGGTCCTTGCATATCAGCACACTGCGTATATAATGTATTTTTATTTATTATCACTCAAGTTATTTTATTCATTTGAAAATTTGTTCGCGTTATTAAAAATTGAAAGATAGATTGCACGAGTTCTGGTATTTCACAGCATTCTTAAGAGTTAAAGTGTGATAAGCATTACTTAAATCTTTTTAATTTTAAAGAACTGGTTCATTTCTAAGAATAAACTCCTTACAGAATTACACTTACCATACATCAATCATTATATCGCTTATCTATTTAATATTTTTTATTCCAATAATCCTTAATAAATCGAACACCTAGCCACACTCAACAATTTACCGATCCAAATCTGAAACAGACATCCGCTTCATGTTTTCCTTCATATATTTTCCGATGTTAACTAAGCGTAGATGCTCAATGAGTATCCTAAGGAATTTTTTAGTTAGAACAGAATTAGTTTTAGAGAATTAAGGACAACTATAAGTAATTTCAAAGACATGTGAAACCGTAAAAGCTACTGAACCATGTACTCATCGTTCGAACAATAAAATAATTTTAATAAAATTCAAAATACTTTAAAGAATCATTTAAATTTCTCCTTCTGATAAAGAAACTGCATTAGCTAAGGAGGGCAACAAAATACGCAAGAATGATACAAATAACTTAACTGAAATTTCTTTTGGAATCGTATGTTTTATTTGTACAATTGGTCTGTTAATTAGAAAAAGACCGGAAGAGATGGCTCAGGGTATCAGCTGATGTCACTGCAGTGCCTTTGATCGGGAAGGCCTAGAATCGAGTAGTTAGCTCGTGTAGTTAGCTCGAGTTTTGTCGCTGTCCGTCCGTAACAAACACGCCACGATCTTTCCTTCCTCTTAGAGAGAAGAGAAATACTAGAAATATCTGTACGTTTTTTATAAACTGTTCTGAGTATGGAGAACAGTTCATTACACAAAGTATTCCCCAGTGTTCTATTTGTTCATTTGTTTCATCTGTTTGTCAAAGAATACACACGTAGCGGGCAGACAAGAGTTATCAATGCATTATTTTTCCAACACTTTTCTTTTTGTTTTGTTTTTCCTTCGAATTTCTCACGTAGATGTTCCAAAACATACAGCACACCGTACAGTAAATTCTGCCCTTGCAGATGACGTTACTAATTAATTATCAAATTTCCTGCGACGCACACGCGCACATACGGAGCAATGCCACTCTGCAGTTGCACAGGTCTGAGCAGACCCACAGACTCTAGGGTAATTGTTTATAATAGAACTCGTGCATGCTTTCGCTGCAGCCTGCACGAAGTCCTCTCCGAGGCAGAAGTTCACCTACTTGGGTAAGACATTCAATCAAGGCAACTACCGTGTAGCGGCGCGCTCCACCGCGCCGCGCCGCGCCCCGCCCCGCACCGCACCGCACCGCTACGCCCCGTCCCGGTCAGTCCCGACCCGCACCGCGCCGCCCCGTCCCGTCCCGCCCCATCGCGCCCCACCCCCGCCCACCCTGTCCCGCCACGCCTCGGCCCGATCCACCTACTCCGCCCCGTCCCATCCCGTACCGCCCCGTCGCGTCCCTCCCCGCCTCCCCGCGCCACGCCCTGCCACACCCAGTCCCGTCCTGCCTCAAATCCGTCCCGATCCATCCACCCCAGCCCGCCACGCCCCTCCCCGCCATGCCTCTCCTCGCCCCTCCCCTCCACGTCACTCCCCTCCACGCCATTTCCCTCCACGCCCCTCCCCGCCACGCATCTCCCCACCCAGTCCCGCTCCACCTCGCCCCGCCCCACCCGCCCCTTCTCGCCCTACTCACCCCGCTCTGCCCCGACCTGGCGACCTGTCCTGCCCTGCTCCGCCCTGCCCCACGCCTCCCCTCCCTGCCCCACGCCTCCCCTCCCTGTTCCCCAACCCGTGCCGCCCCGTCGCGTCCCTCCCCGCCTCTCCGCGCCACGCCCTGCCCCACCCAGTCCCGCCCCGCCACGAATCCGTCCCGATTCATCCTCCCCTCCCCGCCATGCCCCTCTCCGCCACGCCCCTTTTCGCCACACATCTCCCTGCCATACACCTCCCAGCCACCCCCTCCCTGCCACACATCTCCCTGTCACGCATCACCCCGCAACACACCTCCCCGCCCCGTCCCGTCGCTCCCCACCCGTCGCTCTCCACCTCGCCCCGCCCGCCCCTTCCCGCCCTACTCACCCTTCTCTGCCCAGACCTGTCCTGCCCCGCCCCGCCCTGCCCCACGCCTCCCCTCCCTGCTCCCTGAGCGTAGCGCCTGACGGCGCGGGGCGTTGCCGGGCGCCACGGGGCGCTCCCCCTGCCGGCGCGCGCGGGAGGTAATCGCGCGCGGGATCTGTATGCACAGACGGGCGCCGCGGCGTGAAGCTCCTCTTTCGCGCTCTCGGGGGCGCCTCCTTCGCGGCGGCGTTGCCGCTTCGCGTCTCGGCTCTCGGGCGTTTGCACGAGCGCAGCGCTGGCAACGTCGACGCTCACACTCATCAACTCGCGCGTCACCTGCTCAGGACTTAGTTCAGTAAGTGTGCATCATGCATTTAGGTTATGGTGATCTTTCTCTAATCTGGCGCCGACCTACCCTCGGCAACGCCCCTGCAGGGGCAAACTCTAAGCTCCTGACTGGTCTCCCGGCATGTGCGGTAGTGTAGTGTTTGTTAGTGTGTGTTTGTAAGGTGAGGGGATAGGACAAGCAAGAGGTAGGGAAAATCGCACGCGGTCCGTGACCCGTTTGTTAGAGTACGGCTCCGGCATTCATCTGGTGTTGATCGGAGAAACCACGGAAAAATACCGATCAGAGTAGCCAGCAACTGGATTTCTTCTCCAGACGGCGACTGAACTCGACTGAACTATTTGACTACTGTTGAAACTCTTGCCGCCATCGGGGCTGGAATCCTAAACCCGTCTGGTAATAGGCACTCTAGTGATATCAGTTGATGTCTTGAGCTACTTATTTGATTGGAAGCTTAGAGTTTGGCGATATACTGGTGGGGGCTGGGGGAGATAGCTGAGGCCAATGATCTTGCAAACCCACGTGAAGGTCTGTGCCAAATTCACGTTCTACAGAGGAAGGAACATTGCCATCCCCGGGCTTACACATATCCTACGCTTACGAAAATGATGACACAAGTAGATGACGCTTCCTGAATCAATTCACGCACTTACCCCAAGCTACCACCTCTACAACCACCGATGCCACGCTCAGCTCCACGACCTCTATTCCGGAGAAGTGGCAGCGGAGGTATTGGAGATGAAATGGGAGAGGCGATGGCGGAGATTCTAGCTGAGCCAGTATAGGTCTTACGGAACTGACGGTGGAAACGGTAATTCTCGCAGTGGCAAAGGAGGTGGCAAAGAAACAGGCGTAGCAATGTGGAAGCGGAGAGAAAGGCAAATGTGGTGGCAAAGATGGTGGCAGCAGAGGGTATGTTTAAGGGATATGTGTAAGCCCGTAGGTGGAGGTGGAACTAGAGACCTAGGTTGAGGCGGAGGTGGAGGTGGAAGCTGGGGCATAGGTTGAGGCAAAGGTGAGGTGGAATTAGATATGGCTGTGGTGCGGGTTGCTGTGTCAGTGGCGGTAAATAAGACGGGGGTGAACGAGCATTGGTCGGAGGCGGTTACACTGGCATGTGCGACGAGGCGTTGGGGGCAACAGGGTTGGCTGTTTTTGCGTCGACACACCACTGTTCACCCCCAACGCCGCTGCGAAGTCATGACGAAGAGGAAAGAGGGAAGAGTGATTAAGCCGGCAGAAGGAGAAGGAAAACGCCGGGGCTGAGAGAGGTGGAGGTAGACGAAAGTCTCTTGACTGGTGAAATGACAACGTGCAAGATGAAGGAGGTGGTTGAGATGAAACTTATTACGATAAAAGCGTCTGCAGAGATGAAAATTAGCGTAACAAGCGAAGAAAATGAAGCTATGAAGACAGACCAAGGCAGAAATAACTGTAGTGAATGCGAAAATGGGACGATCGTGAGGATGAAGGACAAGAGATAACATAGCAGGGACGGTGGACAATGGAGATGGAGACTGATTGCTTAGTTTGTTGGTTGGTGATTCCGGGCACGTCAACAGCTTAGGTCATTAGTCCCGTAAGTGAAGTGCATGTTTTTCCTCGTGAGGTGGCGGTAATATTCTCCCGCTGAATGGCGAGATCCGGCGCCGACCTACCGTTGGCTAGCGGGGTTTCACCCAACCAGAACTCTCCACCAACGGGGCACCGTCCCAGGGTGGGACAAGCTCTAAGCTCCCGACCGGTCTCCCGGAATATGTAGTAGTGTAGTGCGTATTAGTGTGTGTGTGTGTGTGTGTGTGTGTGTGTAATGGGAGAGGATAGGACAAGGAAGAGGAAGGACAGATCGCGCGCGGTCCGTGGCCAGTTTGGTAGGGAACTGCTCCGGCATTCGCCTAGTGTTGATCGGAGAAACCACGGAATACTACCGATCAGAGCAGCCTGCCGTTAGAATTCTCCTCCAGACAGCGACTGAATTCGACCTAGTTGTAAAGCTAGTGTCGAAAATTCTGCCGCCGTCAGCAAGAAATGGAAACCGAGAAAAAACACGATGACATAATGATATTATCATAAATGTAGTGTTGCCACCGCGAAAACACTGTAATCGTGAGAGGAAGAGAATAGAGCAATAGTTGAGACCAACTGGAACCAGGGAAATGTAGGTAGAGGTGGAGAGCCAGCAAATGGATGAAGAAGGGTGGAGTGAAGATGGTGTGCAGCAGAGCAGAGCGGGGGGCGGAGGCGGAGGCGGAGCGGTGATTACGACAGTGTTAGCGGCGGCGAGGTGCCAACGGGGAGGTTGCGTGCTCAGGCGGGCGCCGAGGCGCCGCGGAGTGGCGAAGCGAGTATGACGTCTTTGGTGTACTGGAGCCTGCAATTATGCGCGGGGCGTTACGTCGCGCCTCTTCGCACCTCTCCTGCTCTAACGCGGCGCGGAGAGGAGTGAGCGGTGGGGCGGGGAGCAGCTGTGCGCAGAAAGGCACAGCGGGAGTGTCGTGAAAGGGCGGGTGGGACTGGGTTGGGTGGGGTTTGGTGGGGTTTGGCGGGATTGGGCGTGGTTTGGCGGGATTGGGCGGGGTTGGGCGGGATCGAGCGGGGTTGGGCGGGGTTGGACAGGGTTGAACGGGGTGGAGCGGGGAGGGGCAGGACGGGGAGGTGTGGGGAGGAATTGGGCGGGACGGGAGAGGTGTAAAAGGCGAGGGCGGCGGGGAGAGGGGAGTGCGTGGAGGAGCGCAATGGGGCGCGGCGTGGCGGGGCGTGGCGTGGCGGAGCGCGGCGGGTAGTGGCGGGAAGGAGCGTGGCGGGGCATGGTGGGGCGTGGCAGGGCGTGGCGGGGCGTGGCGGGGCGTGGCGGGGCGTGGCGGGGCGTGGCGGGGCGTGGCGGGGCGTGGCGGGGCGTAGCGGGGCGTGGCGGCGTGGCGGGGCGTGGCGGGGCGTGGCGGGGCGTGGCGGGGCGTGGCGGGGCGTGGCGGGGCGTGGCGGGGCGTGGCGTGGCGGGGCGTGGCGGGGCGTGGCGGGGCGTGGCGGGGCGTGGCGGGGGCGTGGCGGGGCGTGGCGGGGCGTGGCGGGGCGTGGCGGGGCGTGGCGTGGCGTGGCGTGGCGTGGCGTGGCGGGGCGTGGCGGTGCGTGGCGGGGCGTGGCGGGGCGTGGCGGGCGTGGCGGGGCGTGGCGGGCGTGGCGTGGCGGGGCGTGGCGTGGCGGGGAGTGGCGGGGCGTGGCGGGGCGTGGCGGGGCGTGGCGGGGCGTGGCGGGGGCGTGGCGTGGCGGGGCGTGGCGTGGCGTGGCGGGGCGTGGCGTGGCATGGCAGGGCGTGGCGGGGCGTGGCGGGACGTGGCGGAGCGTGGCGGAGCGTGGCGGAGCATGGCGGGAATGGCGGGGCGTGGTGGGGCGGGGCGCGGCTGGGCGGGGCGGGCGGGAAGTGGCAGTGCGCGGCGTGGAGATGAGGAGCGGAGCGGGGCGTGGCGAAACGGGGCGCTGCTCTCAGACGCTCCACTTGTTGCCGAGTTACCTGAGGTCCCGCGGGTTCGCTCTTGCGGTGACTGCTTCGGAGGTGGCGGTGGCGGCGGTGGGGATCGGTGGCGAGGGAGATCCAAATGGCGGTGGAGGGTTATTGGGAGCGCCGACGTTGAGGGCAGAAAGGAAGCGGAGGCGTAATGTGTGTCAAACTCATACAAAAACTGTTTGATTAGAGAGAATAAGAGATTAAGACAATGTTGTTTGCATTACTTACTAGCCGAATTCGTGACATTTGCGCGAGATATCTGATGTTAATGACCAAACCAATAAAGTTTGTAAACATTTTGAGTTTCAAGGGCTTGTTGATGACAGGTTGGGTCCAAGAACCCAGGGTATCTAGAGGTGTTTCAAGGGACATCAGTCATTATTTTGGTGAAATACATAAAGCCTTACTATTTTTTTAAAAAAAATTTTGATTGAAGGCAAATAAAAAGTAATTAAAACTGCTTAACTTTTATATTTCATTCACATACTTGAATATATTAGATGGATACAGTATAAAAATCAGCGCTATAATATACTTTTCTGAATCATATTTTATATATTTTATCTATAGTTTATTTCTGAAATTTTCCGAAATTTTCCAAAGGTAATTTTCAAATGATTGTTCAAAAAGTCGTAATTTTGAGACATGCTGAACGTTCTAAACTCAATTCAAAACACGTTTCTCCTTTGAGAACTCCGTCTATGATTGCAAACTACTGCAAAAGATAAGTTTCATTACTGGATCACATTTCGCAAAGCAGTTTTCAAATTGTCTGAGAGATGTCAGCACAATTCAACCACATTAACAGGGACATCTCCTCAATGCCCATAGCCAAAGTATACTCAAACATATGAGTGGAAAGTGTGCCCGAGCTATGTCGATCTTGGGACTCTCGAGCATTAAGCAAAGAGCAGGTTGGGCTTGGGCTTCAATGTGTTAATATTAAATAACTAATGGTGCTAAAGTAGCACTTACTTTCTCCCCCGTATTTTCACGCAAAATCAGTCGAAGAGTATTCAAATTTTCGAAAAGTTGTACATGACTTCATTTTATCTTTTTATTTTTTCATTATATTATATCCTGAAGGAACAGATTTCACTGACGGAAAAAAATCTCTATCTTTAATATTTTTGTTGTAGGAAGAAACCGAAAAAATTTTGAATATTTGCTATTTCCGAAAAATCAGTGTTTTCAACGAACATGAGTCGTGCACATTTCTCTTAAATGTAATTCACACTATCCAACAACAAAATTTAATAAAGAACGTTTGAGCTTTTTTCTTTAAACTTTTGAAAATGTTGCAGGGATTCATGTAAAGTACCTCCAAATAGAATATCGGTTTAAAAATTAAAGGGGCTGCAACATCAGCCAGATTGATTTGGTAATATCAGTTTTGGAGAAAATCGACTTACCCGCAAGCGTTATTCACAGACGGACAAATAGACAGACGTTTTGCCATCATTCGACTTTTCGGTATCAAGGACCCACAAGATAAGGATTCTGGCTATATCACGAGATAAAAGTTTTTCTAAATTTAGCAACTAGATTTATCCAATTTTTCGTTACAAGGTCCTGGCAAAAAGAGATTTTAACTGCCAAAAATTCGCCGTTTTTTCCCGCAGTATTACATAACTTTCTCTCTACTCCTTAGGGAGAAAGTAAAAATGGTAAAGATATCAACAGAGGTGTAACCGACAATCCGGTCCTAGACTCTCTCGTTCACCTGACCCAGCGGAACGGGTGTGTTCTTAGGAGAGTTTTGTTTATTTTAGAGACAGAAACGTTTCTTTAATGCTGACTACCAGTATTTCCTCTTCCCCGCACTACTTCACGAGGAATGGACAGAAATCACAATGCGCATGTAGCACACTGCATCACTTTGTGCGGATCGCATCACTTCAAAACAGTTTTTATGACGTTTTACGAACTATCGGAAATTCAAGAAAGGATAATAATTATTCTGCGGCCGGCAATATCTTTCGATGTTATGTCGCCCTGGGATGCTTTTTTATACACTGCGTTGAACTGCAGTGTATACAAAAGTAACACTCGCTTGGTATCGGCGTTTCAGAAACATATCGAAAGAAATGTCTAACATACTACAATTATAATAAATGAGTCTGGACATGTTTTGTAGGAATCTGAATTGTGGGCTGTGAAAAGTAATAACGGAGAAACAATAACGCCAATACTTTAACCCAAATGAATTCAAATGGAACTTGAACGACGCATTATTGAGAAATCTGCTATTATAAAAATGAAAAAGTGGCGGGCTCAGCAAAAATACTCGTATTGTGTAGGCAAGTAGACATAAGTTGATTACAGGTGAAGATCGTAAATGATTCAAGAGTGATAATAAAACAGGCGATGAGTGTGGAGAAGACAATTTTCACATCACATTGTGATAAGCGATAAAAAACGTCTTATGCTGAGAGGGAGAGCATGGATGACAGAGATGAGAAAGCGACAAAAATGTTCGCGACAGTACCAAAAGAGAAACGGGAGAGATAGCAATCAAAGTGTGAGAGACAAACATGATAGAGCGGTCGCACACGTGTTTTTATGTCAACGTGGTAAAAAAGCATATAAAGCTTTGAGGTAGAGAAGATTGAAAAAAAGTCTTAGGAATATGATTTTATCGAGAATGTGTGAAAACGATATTAATGGTCATCAAACAAGTAATGAATGTCATGTTGACTTTATTAATAGTCAAAAACTTTTACGATGATGATTTTAATTACATGGATATATATCATTGCATTAAATGACCACCATTAACCGGAAAAGTCTCACAGAAAAAAGAAAGAGGCACGTAATTCTTTTAGTGAAAAAGATGGCAAACATAATATATAAAAGAATGCACAGTCGGGGCAAGGCAAGAATAACTGGAAAAGGGCTAAAAGAGAAAAAGAGAGAGACAGATAGACAGAAAACAGACAGACAGACAGAAAAACAGACAGAGACAGAGCCAAAGAGACAGAGAGAGAGAGACAGAGGCAGAGACAGAGAAAGGCAGAGA
The DNA here is from genome assembly GCA_011170035.1 of Teleogryllus occipitalis. Taxonomy (NCBI): domain Eukaryota; kingdom Metazoa; phylum Arthropoda; class Insecta; order Orthoptera; family Gryllidae; genus Teleogryllus; species Teleogryllus occipitalis. The sequence goes on along the minus strand of BLKR01010518.1, from coordinate 10,949 downwards.
CAGAGACAGATATGAATAGTGGGGTGACTGAGGCAAGAGTTACAAGTGACAGAAATGGGAAAGGGAGAGATGTTGAAATAGTTGGCGATATTGTAACAATAAAAGATTAGATATCTCGTAAAAATAATTGGTAAATGTGAGACCAATAGTCTCACATTTACCAATTACCTCAAGTCCAATAGCGGTGGGCCGGTTAAAACAATTGGATTTCAGTGAAAGCTGATGATTGCAATTTTCTGATGGTACGTACAGAAGGTCAATAGTGAAAAGGAAAGAATGACACTAAAGCAGCGATATGGTGGTGAGAGAAAGCTGATAGGGTTCTTGGAAAATATGAGTGGGAATGTGAGAAATGACGAGAAGCGTGCGGTGTTTCAACTAGTAAAAGATGGTGAGATATAATAATTCGCGAAGTAGCGTGGAGTGAGATAACTGGGGATAGTGGCACACTAGAAGAGCGATGGAGCGATGGGGGGGGGCAGAATAGTAAGATAAAATTTTTGAACAATGACATTTATATATATATATATATATATATATATATATATATATATATATATATATATATATATATATACACATTATCAGCTTTAATATTATATGACATTTGAATAATAGTACAGTAGTCAATAATTTATAATTAAACACATTATCATCGCAATTGTCTGCATTACTACAGTTATCTTTGGATAACATTCTTTCAATTTGGCTGATTATTTATCTCAATCGATTAACTATTTTCGACTGTACTTTTCGCTTGATTAGCTTTTACAACGTTATAAATCTTCTTCAATAATTCATTAATTTAATTAATGAACACTTATACGAAATGTTAAAAGAAATGTACAACCAAATCAACCTCCAGTTTGTTGCGTTTTTCGATTCAAAAATTTTTAATAACGCTGGAAATTCTTTCGGTACTAACATTGGAGTCCTGTGCTGATGAAAAATCTTAAAACAATTTCAGTAGATTCGGGGCCGAAACTAGACAACCACTGGGCGGACCTGCGCGATAGCCAGGATTCCCAACAGGGAAAAGTTGAGTTAAAAAACAGATCTTTTTACATGTTCGCTATTATCATTTTCTAATTAGTGAATTAATAACAGGAATAGTGAACAGTTCACTCGAATAGTGAACCTCTGGAAACCGTAGGAGGGAGCGCAGATTGCCAAGGCGAGAACAAGAACGTCACTAGACTTATATGTTGACTATTATCATTTTCTAATTAGTGAATTAATAACAGGAATAGTGAACAGTTCACTCGAATAGTGAACCTCTGGAAACCGTAGGAGGGAGCGCAGATTGCCAAGGCGAGAACAAGAACGTCACTAGACTTATATGTTGACTATTATCATTTTCTAATTAGTGAATTAATAACAGGAATAGTGAACAGTTCACTCGAATAGTGAACCTCTGGAAACCGTAGGAGGGAGCGCAGATTGCCAAGGCGAGAACAAGAACGTCACTAGACTTATATGTTGACTATTATCATTTTCTAATTAGTGAATTAATAACAGGAATAGTGAACAGTTCACTCGAATAGTGAACCTCTGGAAACCGTAGGAGGGAGCGCAGATTGCCAAGGCGAGAACAAGAACGTCACTAAGGCTTCCCATTCCCAGGTTGCACCAGAGTCCACGCCCTCCCCTCCCCTCTTCCTTTCCCTCCATTTCTCGCGGCACTCTTGTGTTCGCGGCCCGTGTGGCCCACGCTAACGCTGTATTTACGCGTTTTACACGCGCATTGGGAGAATATGGAATTAGATTTCGTCTCTCTCCAACTCCGCACGGGGATGCGGTTTCTTCCGTTCAACTTTTTTCTCGTCTCGCGGTGCCGCAGCCGGCTCCAAAGCGGTCTAAAATTCACAAACTATGCCTCGAGATTTAGTCGAGGTGGCTTGGGAGAATATGGAATTAAACGGTTTCCTTCCTTTTTTCTCCCGTGAAGTTTTTCAGACGGGAATTTTACTTTCTGTTGCTTTCGTTTCCAAGGTATCCTTTTACGGTTTCTGGAGAGGAAATCCTTTCTTAACAGAGGTTTAGTAATACGCGACATTATAACTTTGGTATTTGGATACTTGGATATTGAAAAGAACAGCCCAAGATTCAAGGGTGTATTGTGCAGCATTTGAAGGTCATAACAAAACTACTGCTTTCATTAAAAATTTCACAGAATACACAAACGAGATACAGTTTTATTACGTGTAAAGTGTATGGGCAAGTATTTATTACGAAGGGATTAAATAACAGAATTTACTAAACTACTTTGTAAAACATACCTTTCTTAGCCAATTATTTTACAAACATGTTATCTTATTTCAAGTGTTAGAAAACGGAAAGAAAAAATGGCGGAAAGAAACGAACGGAAAGAAAAAAGAAGAAATATGTATGACACTGGGAACTTATTTCACCACTTATTTCACCGTTTTAGTAAAATGTCAATAAAACATCGCAGATGAATCAGTGAAATAATATTCCAGAAGAAAGTATTAAACAAAAGCGAAAACATTCGCCTCTTGCAGGACTGAATGATGTATCGAGAATTCGGTATCAATTTCCTTAATAACATATTTTAAATGTTCCCACGTGCATTATTTTAATTGCAAGAAAATAGCACCAAAAATATACGAACTATTTTCTTTGTTTTGCGTTAGCCTGCAGTAAATACTTCAAAACATTGACAATTTTATTGAGTTTCAAACGTTTTACGACATTTAGGGCTTCATTTCAGAAATATACTTCGCAATTTAAGAAAAGAACAAATCCTTCGCATTTTTAAAATCAAAATGCAACTTGTCACGTCTCCGTGAAAATTCTCTTTCTTGAGAGACCTCATTTATTAAGATTGGTAGCGTCTCTCACAAGGTACAACAACAACATACAAGAGGTATCTGTACTACTGAATTAATATAGGCCACTATTGTTAATATTCCTTTGTATCTGAGCAGAAAAAATTGTTGTAAAACAATTGAATATTGGTTTAGGGATTTCAAACGAGTCAAGGGATCTCAAACGAAAATGGAACAAGGCCATTTTATCTGCAGCAATTTACAAATGAAGTGGTTAGATTTTCAGTTCAGATACCCAGCTAAGGAATGCGAATAGCACCAGCCCTGTTCTTTGGCACAGGTAGTCGTAAAGGTGTTCCTAATTTCGAACGGAATTTTTTACAGCACCTTCTTTTATAACAAGACTACAGGTTCACTACAGTACACGCACCAGACCTCTTAGCTGGTGTCGTGGTCTGGGTCGACGCCTCGTGGCTTTGTGCTTGCCCTGGGAGAATATGGAATTCTACCTTTTGTGTGCTGCAGGAGTGTTCAACTTTACCCTTTCCGCGGTCGGGGTGTGGAGTTTCACTTGTGACCTACTTTAAAATTCTGAAGCTTTAGCGAGCGAGGTAGCGACGACACGAGATGTGCTTGTTTTACATGCGGTAAAGGAAAGCTACAATGAGATCTTGCCTCTTGTTGGCGGAATTTCTTTGGGTAAATCAGAGCGTCTTTCATCTAGTTTAAACATCTCTGAATAGCTCCATCACAGACTTCCTTTGCCAAGATGTGTTTACTTATTTACGAGGAACCGGCGTAGGGTTTGTTAGTAGTATTTGCGTTCTGAATATTGTATTTTGTGCCCAAAGACAACGCCGCGGAAGTTGGCATCTTCCTGGTAATCAATTGTTGGATTGTTATTTTAATGATTTCCAGAATTACAGTTGTCAGATTAATGGAATTTCGTATTCGATTTCACTACGTTTCTGTTTCCGCCATTTTTAATCAAGAGGTGAACAGGCATATTTGAATTGATCAGATTCTTTTATTTCTAAAGGTTTGCCTCTGAAGGTTGATTTAAGTACTCCTTGAATCACATTTTATAAGAACCTTTGAAAATAAACGCTTTTAATGCTAGCATGTATTTCTAATATGGAATTCTTGCTAAATTTTAATGACTTGAATATATTTAAAATTTTGTTATAAACATATTTTTCAATTCATAGATTAAGTGTCAAATTCAATGAAAACGCAACTAAAATGCAGCAAATTTTAATCAAATCAATGATATTTTGAGTATATATCATTTTCAAGAACACATTGCATTAAGGAACGAAATTAATTCTGGTTCAGTACGAATACCTACGCAAAGTGTAGAATTTACAGGAATGAGAAAAATAATAACAGCCTTCTTTTTAAAAAAAAGCAGTTAAAATTTACTTTGAACCTTATTCATCATGCTGCCTATCATACACTTTTCGAAATACGAATTCAGCATTAAAACAGATAACCCCATAGTGAACCCAGTAGAGACAATTTGTACTCATTAGTGACTTTCATCAAGGACAATTGTTATTTAATTGAAAAGTTTTAATAATATAACTAAATTTGATGTAATTACTTTTGTAGTGGCTCTAGTTATTCTTACAGAACATGGCAAGAAGTTTGCTTCATTATATTTTACTGATGACCTGGAATTATTTTAGTTTAATTACTTTGGTAATAGCGCTAATTACTTGTCCAAGATGTCTAGCTAGTGTTTACAGATTTTTAGTTGTTGTAATTGTGTGCATTTAACCCTTAATCACAGTCGTAAATTTTTGTGTCGTAGCCACTGTGAAGAGTCTGACAGACCAAGAAATAGTATTAAATATAGTTTCCAGATATAATAAGAAATGAGCACATGTATGACACAAATGCTTTCATTTACTCGTTTACAATTTATTTAGTATGCTCTAATATTATAAGATTAATCAAGGAAAGTGATTAGTCCATCCTCTAAAATAATGCCTGTTTATGAAAGAAATATTATTATTACCATGAGAAAAGCACATCAAATGAAATTTTAGTACACAAGTAATCATGAAACGAAATGCAATATTTAAATTTTAAAAATGAAGTTGAACATAAAAAATCACAAGCACATATTTAGACATATGCTTTTGGAATACATTTGCGTAAGTCTATATCGGAATAGCTATCTACATCTAATATTGAATTTTTAAACCCACTTAACTTCTCATCACTAACACTGAGTCTTGTTGGTATATCGTCCATTGTTCAGACAAGAAATAATAATTTTTCCCTATAATCAAACACAAAAAAGCAAATTTCTATTTGAGTTATACAATTTATATGCAATTTATGCAATTTATGCAATTTAGAGAAAACTTACGTAACTGCTGTTATGGGTCTCTGATACCCATGAAACCACTAAAACTTAAAACTGAATACCACAAGCTGTGTACCCACTCCACGAGGCACAAGATTCTCAACAAAAATTCATCTTCTGAGAATAGCAAGAATCAGATTCAATCAATCACGTTTGTTGGCTAAGTAGAATAATTCGTTTGGATCTGACAGACCCACGACAGTGGTTAAGAGTTAATAAAGATGCTTATTGCGAGGTTATCGAGAATTCTTATTGAGAAGGTGTAGATTGTTACCTGAAAGGGTATGTATTCAATAATGATCAGCGATTGCTTTTGTAGGTTGAAGTGTGTACTCAGATGATGCCGACGCGTTGTTTGTAGATACTCAATCGTTAGTTGTAGGCATTTAAACAGAAAGAAAGGCGTTTGCTATTGTAGTCGGAAGTGTGTACTCAGATGATGCCCAGGCGGTGCTTGTAGATATTTAATCGTTAGTTGCAAGCACTTAAGCAGAGAGAAAGGCGTTTGCTATTGTAGTCGGAAGTGTGTACTCAGATGATGCCCAGGCGGTGCTTGTAGATATTTAATCGTTAGTTGCAGGCATTTAAGCAGAGAGAAATGCGTTTGCTATTGTAGTCGGAAGTGTGTACTCAGATGATGCCCAGGCGGTGCTTGTAGATATTTAATCGTTAGTTGTAAGCATTTAATCAGAAAGAAAGGCGTTTGCTATTGTAGTCGCTTGTTGGAGCACTCACCGAGGATGCCCAGGCGGTGCTTGTAGATATTGAATCGTTAGTTGTAAGTATTTAATCAGAAAGAAAGGCGTTTGCTATTGTAGTCGGAATTGTGTACTCAGATGATGCCCAGGCGGTGCTTGTAGATATTTAATCGTTAGTTGTAAGCATTTAATGAGAAAGAAAGGCGTTAGCTATTGTAGTCGCTTGTTGGAGCACTCACCGAGGATGCCCAGGCGGTGCTTGTAGATATTTAATCGATAGTTGTAAGCATTTAATCAGAAAAAAGGCGTTTGCTATTGTAGTTGGAAGTGTGTACTCAGGTGATGTCGAGGCGTTTTTGTAGATATTTAATCGTTAGTTGTAAGCATTTAATGAGAAAGAAAGGCGTTAGCTATTGTCGGAGCACTCACCGAGGATGCTCAGGCGGTGCTTGTAGATATTGAATCGTTAGTTGTAAGCATTTAAAGAGAAAGAAAGGCGTTTGCTATTGTAGTCGGAAGTGTGTACTCAGATGATGCCCAGGCGGTGCTTGTAGATATTGAATCGTTAGTTGTAAGCATTTAATAAGAAAGAAAGGCGTTAGCTATTGTAATCGGAAGTGTGTACTCAGGTGATGTCGAGGCGTTTTTGTAGATATTGAATCGTTAGTTGTAAGCATTTAATGAGAAAGAAAGGCGTTAGCTATTGTCGGAGCACTCACCGAGGATGCCCAGGCGGTGCTTGTAGATATTTAATCGTTAGTTGTAAGCATTTAATGAGAAAGAAAGGCGTTAGCTATTGTCGGAGCACTCACCGAGGATGCCCAGGCGGTGCTTGTAGATATTGAATCGTTAGTTGAAAGCATTTAATGAGAAAGAAAGGCGTTAGCTATTGTCGGAGCACTCACCGAGGATGCCCAGGCGGTGCTTGTAGATATTGAATCGTTAGTTGTAAGCATTTAATGAGAAAGAAAGGCGTTAGTTATTGTCGGAGCACTCACCGAGGATGCCCAGGTGGTGCTTGTAGATATTGAATCGTTAGTTGTAAGCATTTAATGAGAAAGAAAGGCGTTAGCTATTGTCGGAGCACTCACCGAGGATGCCCTCTGGTATTAAATCGTAGTTGCAAGCATTTAACAGAAAGAAAGGCGTTGCTATGTCGGAGCGATCCCAGGTGGTGCTTGTAGATATTGAATCGTTAGTTGTAAGCATTTAATGAGAAAGAAAGGCGTTAGCTATTGTCGGAGCACTCACCGAGGATGCCCAGGTGGTGCTTGTAGATATTTAATCGTTAGTTGTAAGCATTTAATCAGAAAGAAAGGCGTTTGCTATTGTAGTCGGAAGTGTGTACTCAGGTGATGTCGAGGCGTTTTTGTAGATATTGAATCGTTAGTTGTAAGCATTTAATGAGAAAGAAAGGCGTTAGCTATTGTTGGAGCACTCACCGAGGATGCCCAGGCGGTGCTTGTAGATATTGAATCGTTAGTTGAAAGCATTTAATGAGAAAGAAAGGCGTTAGCTCTTGCTGGAGCACTCACCGAGGATGCCCAGGCGGTGCTTGTAGATATTTAATCGTTAGTAAGCATTTAATGAGAAAGAAAGGCGTTAGCTATTGTTGGAGCACTCACCGAGGATGCCCAGGCGGTGCTTGTAGATATTTAATCGTTAGTTGTAAGCATTTAATGAGAAAGAAAGGCGTTTGCTATTGTAGTCGGAAGTGTGTACTCAGGTGATGTCGAGGCGTTTTTGTAGATATTTAATCGTTAGTTGTAAGCATTTAATGAGAAAGAAAGGCGTTTGCTATTGTAGTCGGAAGTGTGTACTCAGGTGATGTCGAGGCGTTTTTGTAGATATTGAATCGTTAGTTGTAAGCATTTAATGAGAAAGAAAGGCGTTAGCTATTGTTGGAGCACTCACCGAGGATGCCCAGGCGGTGCTTGTAGATATTGAATCGTTAGTTGAAAGCATTTAATGAGAAAGAAAGGCGTTAGCTCTTGCTGGAGCACTCACCGAGGATGCCCAGGCGGTGCTTGTAGATATTTAATCGTTAGTTGTAAGCATTTAATGAGAAAGAAAGGCGTTAGCTATTGTTGGAGCACTCACCGAGGATGCCCAGGCGGTGCTTGTAGATATTTAATCGTTAGTTGTAAGCATTTAATCAGAAAGAAAGGCGTTAGCTATTGTTGGAGCACTCACCGAGGATGCCCAGGCGGTGCTTGTAGATATTGAATCGTTAGTTGTAAGCATTTAATCAGAAAGAAAGGCGTTAGCTATTGTCGGAGCACTCACCGAGGATGCCCAGGCGGTAGTTGATGGTGACGACGACGAGCGAGGCGTAGCTGGCCAGCACCGAGCCGTCGTACGGGTTGCCGGCGTTCCACTCGTACGACTCCCCGTGCACGAACACCAGCACGGGCAGTCGCTGCAGGCTCTCGGCGGGCCCCACTGCAACAGAGAGAGCGCGGGCGTCCAGCAGCCGTCTCCAGGGGGCCGTGCCCCGCACACGCTCGCTCGCTCGCACTGGCAGGAGAGAGGGGATTTGATTATATTCTAATTTAACCACAATAATATTATCTCTACAATTATTTTCAAAATAAATTGTGAGTTTTGTAATTTGCCCTAATTTTCAAAGATATAATAAGACCATCTGGAAATACCCATTGGCATGAGAGGGCCATGGAAGTGGGTAGTAACCGAGAAGCAAAATCAAAAGAATCTCTAACATCGCCGCAACGACCCCCCGCTGCAAAGCAAGGGACACGACACTCTAGCTACAATTCAAGCGGTGCACACAATTAACGCTCAAGGCACGCATGATGTAGGTTAGCACGGTAGAAAGAGAAAGAATTTAGGAGGAGAGATAGGGATTTCATTATATTCTAATCTAAACATTCAAGCATTACATATTCTACAATTATTTTAAAAAAATAAATTGTGAGCTTTTAATAATTTACTCCCACTTCCAAAGACATAATAAGACCTCATCTCGAAATACCCATCACATGAACTGTACAGTGGGCCATGAAAGTGGGTAGTAACCATAGGGGTGAAGATGAGATTGGGAAACTGGCAACACACTGCCAGGCCACTTGGAGCGCTAGTTGAAGGAATATCAAGCAATGATTGGCTAGTGGTTTTCGCTTGTTTTTGTACGTCATATCCAGCATGCACGCGATTTCCACATGGCGGACGAGTGAACCTTATTGCCGTTGGTTACGTTCATACTGTCCTTTAATGTTCTGTGCATTCATCTGTGTGGCTTGTGTGTTTCGCGTTTTATGTGTGGCTTGTGTCTTTTCGCACAAGTTATTTTGTTTTAGCGGTCGCACTCGCAACAGTTACGAGTTTTCTTCACTTCGATTTGCTGGTCTTGGTGGAATACAAGGATGTTTTGCAATATAGAGGTGAGCATTTAATGTTTCATTCACGATTAACTGTATGAAATTTGTACCCTACAATATTCATATAACACTATAAGGACAACATTTCTTATTTTGTTTATGCGCAAACATGTTTTCATTGAATCGTTATTGTACGTTCGGTAAATACTGATATGAAATGTGGGACTTTCGCTTGCAATTTGCGTAGGAATATTTTTGTGTGATAGATTTTTAATAACTTGGCTTTTTAAACTTTGTTTTCAGAACAAATCAAGCAGACGGAGATTGAAATATTCCTGCAAGTTTCCTGGGTGTTGCAGAGGCTACTATGTGGATTCCACTGATGTAAATCCACACTTTTACAAATTTCCAAAACAACCTCACGAGCTTCTTCAGACGTGGAAAAGTATTATCAAGGTTCCGGATGGTGTAAATTGTACAGGAAAGGATAAAACTAGCATGTACAGTTTGATCACTGGCTGGCAGACAACAATTAGGTCAATGATATTTATATGGAATATGTTAAAGAATGTGGGGTTTAAATTTTTGAACACTAGAGCTTTCAACCAAGACCCAGTAGAGAACATTTTTTGTTGTGTGAGGCAACATGGCTTAACAAATACTAATCCAACATGTTTTCAGTTTAAAGCTGCATTAAAAACTGTTATTGTTAATAATATGTCTTTACCAGCCAGTTCGTTAGGTAATTGTGAAAATGATAATTGCACTCCCATAAATAATTTGAAACAATTTTTACAGTGTACCAGTGTATTGGAAACAGAAAATGTAGAGGATGATGATGATGATGATTCTATTAATGTGTACTCTTGCTTATCAGATAATATTTTTGATGATGTTTTTCATGACAAACAAGCTTTGGCCTATGTAGCTGGTTATGTTTTGAGAAAATTAGTAGTAAGAGCTGACAGTGATTGTGAGGAGTGCAAAACCAATGTATTATCATGTAATATTGTAGAAGATCATTTGTTTACCAGTTTTAAAGAAAATGACGTCATGAATTCACATTTGGTTTATGCTAGTGATAATGTAATGATGTTTTTAAAGGATGTTCATGAACATTTGTATACCTTTTTAGAAAAAAATGGTCATTTAAATAATTTGGAGAAAAAGTTTTGCTCTAACTTCAAATCGCCTGATGATATGTTTTGTAAAGTACACTTATCAGAAGAACTTATTTTAAAAAATTGTGTACGTTTTTTAATATACAAATATGTAATAGATGAACAACAGAAAATACAAAATAAAAGAAAATTTACAAAAGGTCCTGAAAAGACAGTGAAAAAATTTAAAATGTTGTAGTTTGCCTTGAATATTGCTTAATATAAATTGTAAAATAAAGGAATGATTGATTTGTTTATGTATTTCTTTGTTTATTCATTTTTATTCTTTAGTTTCCTCCATTACCATATTATTAGATGACTTCTCTCAGTTATGATCTTACTCAAGTACAATACGAAAATTGATAATCTATTAAATTTTAGAACAATTACAGTAGAATATAGCGTCTTAATATGAAGTAACTTTCACGATGAGTATGAGTTAAATTAATTTTCATACGCTGTGCTAGGATAGCTTCGGAAGGCGGGCGGTTTATGAAGTTCTTTGCCAGGCCACTTGGAGCGCTGCAAGCGACTTTCGTTTCCGTCATTTAACATTGAGGGTACACTTCTATCCTTTAGTGTTCTGTGGT